>CAUYRT010024632.1:0-45086 GCA_963574885.1 Lepilemur ruficaudatus
GACTGGAGGGGGGAGGGGGACAAGGGCAATGTACGTAACCTTTTAATAATAAAAAAATGAAAATAAAAAAATAAAAAATAAATAAATAAATAAATAAATGGGACTTGATTACATTAAAAGCCAAGGAAACAATAGAGCAAATAGACAACCCATAGAATGGGATAAAATATTTGCATACTATACATCCAATAAAGAACTGATAACCAGAATCTATCAAGAGCTCAAACAAATAAACAAGAAAGAATCAAACAACCCCATTAAAAAGTGGGCAAAAGACATAAATAGAAGCTTTTCAAAAGAAGATAGACCAATAGCCTATAAAACTATGAAAAAATGCTCAATGTCACTAATCATCAGAGAAATGCAAATCAAAACCACAATGAGGTATCACCTAACCCCAGTGAGAATGGCTCTTATCAAAAAGTCCCAAAACAGCAGATGCTCACGTGGATGTGGAGAAATAGAAACACTTATACACTGTTGGTGAGAATGCAAACTAGTGCAACCTCTATGGAAAATAGTGTGGAGATTCCTTAAAGAACTAAAAGTAGACCTACCATTTAATCCAGCAATCTCACTACGGGGTATTTACCCAAAGGAAAAAAAGGTCATTTTATCAAAAGACACCTGCACTAAAAAGTTTATTGCAGCACAATTCATAATCACAAAGATGTGAAATCAACCCAAGTGCCCATCAATTCATGAGAGAATTAATAAAATGTGGTATATGTATACCATGGAGTACCACTCAGCCATAAAAAATGAATTAATACCTTTTGCAGCAATCTGGATGGAACTGGAGACCATTTTCCAAAGTGAAGCATCTGAAGAATGGGAAAACAAACACCACATGTATTTACTGTTAAATTGGAACTAACCAATCAGCACTCATGTGCACAGATGCAAGTAAAACACAACAGAAATCATGAAGTGGGGAGCGGGGAGGAAGGGATGGGTGAAATTATACCTAAGAGGTACAAAGTACACTATCTGGGTGATGGGCACACTTACAACTTTGACTCAAGCAGTACAAAAGCAATCCATGTAACCAAAACATTTTTACCCCTGTAATATTTTGAAATGTTAAAAAAAAGAGATTTTAAAAGAATTCCTACTTCAGTAAATATACAAATGGTAAGAAAGTGCAACAGCTTTTTGCTGATATGGAGAGAGTTTGAGTGGTCTGGATAAATCAAACCAGCCACAACATTCCCTTAAGCCAAAGCCTAATTCAGAGCAAGACCCTAACTGTCTTCAATTCTATGAAGGCTGAGAGAGAGAGGATGCTGCAGAAGAAAAGTTGGAAGCTAGTAGAGATTGGTTAATGAGGTTTAATTAAAGAAGCCCTCTTTATAACAAAAAAAATACAAGGTGAAGCAGCATGTGCTGATGGAGAAGCTGCACTTATCCAGGAGATCTAGCTAAGACAGTGAAAGTGGCTACACTAAACACCAGACTTTTGATATAGACAAAACAGCCTTCTATTGGAAGAGGGTACCATGTAGGAGTTTCATAGCTACAGAGGAGTAGTCAATGCCTGGCTTCAGAGCTTCAGAGGACATACTGACTCTCTTGTTAGGGCTTAATTCAGCTGGTGACTTGAAGTTGAAACCAATGCTCATTTTTCATCCCCCAAATCGTAGGGCCCTTAAGAATTATGCTAAATCTACTCTACCAGTGCTCTATAAATGGAACAACAAAGCCTGAATGACAGCACATCTGTTTACAGCATGATTTACTGAATATTTCCAGCCCACTGTTAAGAACTACTGCTCAGAAAAAAAAGATTGTTTTCAAAAGATTACTGCTTATTGATAATGCACCTGGTCACCTGAGAGCTCTGATGGAAATATACAGGGAGATTAATATTATTTTCATGCTTGTTAACACAGTATCCATTCTGCAGGCAATAGATTAAGGAGTAATTTCAAGTTTTATTATCTAAGAAATACATTTCATAAGACTATAGCTTCAATAGGCAGTGATATTTCTGGTAGATCTGGGCAAAGGAAATTAAAAACCTTCTGGAAAAGATTCACTACTCTAAATACCATTAAGAACATTTGTGATTCTTGGGAGTAGATCAAAATATCAACATTATTAGGAGTTTGGAATAAGTTGATTCCAACCCTCATGGATGACTCTGAGGATATTCAAGACTGCAAGGGAGGAAGTCACTACAGATGTGGTGGAAATAGCAAGATAACAATTTAGAAGTGGAGCCTGAAGCTGTGATTGAATTGCCACAATCTCATGGTCAAACTTGAGTGGATGAAGAGTTGCTTCTTATAAATGAGCAAAGAAAGTAGTTACTTGAGATGAATTCTACTCCTGGTAAAGATGCTGTGAACATTGTTGAAATGACAACAAAGAATTTAGAATATTACATAAATTTAGTTGATAAAGCAGCAGCAGGGTTTGAGAGGATTGATTCTAATTTTGAAAGAAGTTCAACTGTGGATAAAGTGCCATCAAACAGCATTGCATGCTACAGAGAAATCTTTCACGAAAGGAAGAATCAATTGATAAAGCTAACCTCATTGCTGTTTTATTTTTAAAAAATTGACACAGCCACCCCAGCCTTCAGCAGTCATCACCCTCCACCAGCAAAAAGATTATGGTTCTCTGATCACTCAGATGATCATTGGTATTTTTTTGGCTAAAGTATTTTTAAATTAAGGCATATACATTTTTTTACACATGATGCTATTGCGCACTTAGTAGGCTACAGTATAGTATAAACGTAACTTTTATATACTTGGAGAACCAAGAAATTTGTGTGACATTTTATTGTGATATTCACTTTATTGCGTTGGTCTGGAATAGAACCTGCAGTATCTCTAAGGTATGCCTATACTGTGCAAGGGATAGATTTGCACTAATGAATGAGTCCTAGAAATAAAAATAATCCCAAATCTTCATAGAAAGAGGATACATTTTCCCACCATAAACACTGATGGTAAATACAGCTAGATTCTATTTTGAACTCTGTCAGTTATTAGCTAGGTGGACCTGGGTACCACACCTGGACTAGTCTTGGCTTCCTCATCTATAGAATGGAGAATAGATTAGTCTTGTGTACCTCATATTTTTGTTGTGAAAGTAAAATGTTTAAACTTTAACATACATTTTAAACATAAAGTAAAATGTTTAAAAGCTTTAAAGACTGCAAAATGCCATACAAATGGATAGTAGTATTTTGAAAATTGTGTTTTTATGGTGATTAACTGGATAGTACGTTATCTTTCTCTGAAATTTTCAGGAGATTGCACTTATACAAATTTGCTAAAATTTCATATTAAACATATTGAATTTTCTGCATCTAACTTGGTAATTTGAACATGGTATGTTCGCATTTCTGTGTAGTCAGTCTGCTAATGGTTTAATTCTTCACTTAAAATGTTTAATGTTAAAAATCAGTCATTCTAAAGTAAATACATAGCTTAGTGTTATGGAAATTAAAAGGGAGAGAAAGTCACTGAAGATAGAGGATAATGAGAACTGCACTCATAAAGCTTAATGATAAAAATGCCACCATACTTTTAACGTAGTCATGGCATTAAAAGCCATTTTTATATACATTCTTTCTTTGTTTTTCACCAAAAACAAAAAGAAAACTTGAGATAAGAAATAAGATTAAAAAGTTGAAGCTGGCTTTCTGTCTAATAGTGAATACTACCCTTGGTTTTAAAATAGATACCTTCAACTATTATTGGATGGATGTGACAGGTAGAACTAATATTACTATAAAATTGAACTTCAGCTATATAGAGCAGAGGGAAGAGCTTATCCTGTTAACTTGATCTCTTTACAGGAGCCTAAATCACTGAAATGATCTGTTCGGACCACATACATTAACTTTATTACCTACAAAATTGTTACCTGTCCAACTCATACTTTTCTATATAAACACAAGATTAAAGAAGGAAAGATTCTGTTTCCAAACTCACTAGCAGGACAAATTTACTAAGCTCCAACAGCTATTTAATGAAGTGAAAAGAAATCTGGGGAAGGCTGAGGAACACCCTTCTGTAAACGCAGTTACATATGCCATAAGATACTGAGATGCAGAGTAATTGGGATTCCAGGCCAAAACAAAATTCAGTTCCCATATCTTTCCTTAAGACATCATTCTACTAAATGAGGCCCCTGAACAGAAGCAGAATTAACTGGCTCCTTTTTAAGTTTGGTAATTACAAATGCAAAATGAGTATCCTTCTGCAGAGAGCCAGAGGACTACTCAAGCTGAGGCAATAATGGGAGCTGTGATAAATAATGTATGCACGATATCAAATGCTGAATGGAGGAAGAAATGGAGAAATTTCCATTTGGAAATTTGGAATTTGCTCAAAGATGCTCCTGCAGTAACTCCCATGAGGATAAGAGCATCGTTAAACTCTGCAGTTTTGTATGATTTGTCAACCTTTTTCCTTTTCATTTCTAACACTGACCCTTCATGGTTAACTGAAGAAAGAAAGAGCTAAATACCTCTCTTAGCCATTTGATAGAGCAATTATGAGCATCCTGACTGATACATTTTCTGCTTAATCTACTAACAAATGGTGTCCATTTTCCTCTTAATCTACACCCCCATCTCCGCATTCGACTTGATACGTGCAGAACACTGCTTTTCGCGGCCTGCTCCTATGCTCTTCTTCATTTGTTTCTTCCTCATTACAGCTCTCTTATGTGATCACTATAATAGAAGAAAACGAATTCTTTATGACAGTTTTCCTCAGCTGCCCTTGGTTAATTTTTTCAGAGTGTGATTTCTATGGGCTCCCTGACAGCAGGGCAAATTGAGAGCTAATCAGCAGAATCTTTCTCAAGCGTCGCTATCCTTTCAAAGAAATTTTATGCCATAGGATGAGAGGGCTGTTTCTCATAGTAATAGGCAGTATGATGTGGTACGGCTATCTTTAAAGAGGTCAGGACTGTTTAAAACTGGGGGATATCAGGATATTAAAATTTTAAAATTTGCCTCAGGCACTAATTTCCCCTGCTGCACGTGTCTTTGCTTCCTTATGCATTCAGCTCATTATAAGAACATTCATTTAGTGATAATCCGGTAGAATCCCTTAGAATAAGCGGATTTTAGACCCAGAGGGATTGCTGAACTCATGCCTTCCAAGGCCTTTGTTTATTTGGTGAAAAAATAAAAGATCAGGGAGCTAAGTGATTTACCCAAAATCACAGAGCAGGTGAGTAACATGGTTTGAGTTTCCCGTTTTGTTTTACCTGGAAGGGAACACAGAGTGAGGAGACTATTTTGGGGCCCCACATAGGAGTGGATGCCTATGGTCCTCGGGTCTCTGCATTTTTTTATCTGTGTAATAGATACTGCCCTCTTCACCTCACAGGATTTACCCCCACTAATCTATTGTAATGAAACCCTTTCTGCTTTTCTGTGTGTGTATATCACAACCTAACCTTGTGTGGCACATGCTTTATTATGGTTTTCGTACTTAGGACCCTAAGGCTTTGTGAGTAACTACTATATTCTTGAAAGCAGATACCTTTCCCAGTGTTGGGTCCTCAAACAAGACATGAGCCTCAGGAAAGACTATAGAACTGAGAGGGAGAAATAAAGGCAAGTGGACTTCCCTCTGTAGAAAGCTCTGTAGAAAGATGTGAAGGGTTGTATTCCCACTTGATAAATTAAGACAGTGTCTGTCTCTTAAAGCCAAGTGTCTGAAAAAAGGAGGTACCACTGTGCAGAGCCACAGCCCATGCACAAGTGATCTATGCCCTGAAAGCTGAAAAGCCTGGATACAGGATCATGTACATAATTTGTGAGGCTCAGAGCACAAGGAAAACGCAGGGTCTCTTGTTCAGAAATTGTTGAAAATTCCAAGACAGTAACAGTAGAATATTAAACCAAGCATAGAATCCTTCTGAGCACTGAGCCTTGTGTGAATGAGCAGGTACCAGCCCATGTCTGGCCATAGGTAGTTACTTTGGTGACGTCTGCTCTAAATATGCCCAGTGAGGTCTTCACTTAGGAGGAGATTTTGAACAAAAGAATGCTGAAAGAAGAGTAGTGCTTTTTGGAAAGTGGTTTGATTATGACTACTTGGGTAGGAGTCAAGGACTCTCCAAGGGGGAAGTGGTTCGGCAGTGAGACTCAGGTCCAGCAGACCTTGTCCTTGTGGGGATTTTTCCTTCTGTGCTCTGTGTTTAACAGAAAGTGCAGTTTCCTTACAGTTATATCAAAATTAGCCAGGCGTGGTGATACACGCTTGTAGTCCCAGCTACTTGGGATGCTGAAGCAGGAGGATCATTTGAGCCCAGCAGTTTGAGGTTACAGTAAGCTATGATGAAGCCACTGCACTCTAGCCCAGGTGGACAGAGCAAGACATTGTGTCAAAAAAAAAAAAAAAAAGAGTTGACCCTGAACGTTAGAAAACTGTAACAAGGTAGGGTCTGTGTCTCTTTTTCTCGATATTATTTCTGGCATCGGCAGTGCCTGATGCATGGTAGGTACTCAGGAAATATTTGTTGATGACTGGTAACACAGCAGTTACTTTAGTGGCAAAATTTGGTGGAGCTCTTGGCCCTGAAAAGAAAATCTGAGAGTCAGAGGAGAAAGGTGTCTCTGGTAATAAAAAGAGAAAAGTTTTGAAGCATGTTTATAATACTAATTTTAATACTGCAATTTAAGAAAATGTTAGCCTACCCAAGAATGGGAGACTTTTAGTATCATTTTACATAAAAACTAATTATAAATTATTCTGTAGATTTATTTAATACTTACAGGGTTTACTAGGATTTTAGCTGTACTTTTCTTTTGCTATCAATGTTACTTAAGAATAATAGCTTTCTATTTTTTTCAAGTTCTTTTGTTTTTGTTTATTTGTTTATTTGTTGTAAAAGATAAGGTCTCACTCTGTCACCTAGGCTGCAGTTCAGTGGCATGATCATAGCTCACTTCAACCTCAAACACCCGGGCTCAAGCTATCCTCCTGCCTCAGCCTCCCAAGAAGCTGAGACTGCAAGTACACACCACCATGACCAGTTAATTTTTTCTGGTTTTTGAAGAGACAGTGTCTTGCTTTGTTGCCCAAGCTGATCTCAAATTCCTGGCCTCAAACAATCTTCCACCTCAGCCTCCCAAAGTGCTGGGATTACAGACATGAGACACTGTGCCCAGCTTTCAGTTCTTTTATTTAGAGAACACAGTCAGTGGCAGGGGTAGGGAGAACCCGGGAGGAGGCAGATAAGCTGGGAAGTAAAAAAGGGACTTGGAAAAGTCCAAAGAGAAAGAAAAGGATCACAGGGGTCTCAGAACTAAAAATGGGCCTCTGCAAAAGTCAGGAAAATGGAAGAGGAGGCTAAAAAGAGAAGGGAGGTAAGAGGTAAGCCCACCCTCTTTTCTCCCAAGAGCACTTGGCTCTGCACTGCACAGTTGGTGGGTACTTGGGAAAGACCTGATTAATGAATGTACAAAAGAAAAATGAATGGGGCATAATCGGTGATGTGCTCTCAAATACTTAACAACCAACTCCTGGGGAGGGAGGATGATTTGCAGTGTTTATCAATCTCTGTTGCATAAATCTCCCTTGGCTAATTTTAAATTACCAACATGAATTAACTGAATGTGGAATTTTAAACTACCTAGATGAATGCACTGAATGTAGAATTGGGAAGAAATGTGAAGTATCTCCACTGTACAGATACCATAGACTTAACCTCAAGAGCATAGATAATACTAAAATGGAGTAAGATAATTAAGAAATAATGACTTTTTCACATTTGTTACCTATTTAAATTAATTTAATTGTAAATTTTTATAATATGGTTTCTAACAGTGACTTTAACGACTGGCTTGCAAAGTAAGAGCCAGCTCTAGCACCCAGCTGGATGGGCAACACCATGCACCTGTACTATTCATGTCAGGATATACAAAGAGCTTTTTCAATTTTTTTCTTTCTTTAAAGGAATTAAGAAAAGTAAAATAAGAGGCAAGACATCTCCTAAGAATATTTTCTTCTTCACCAGTTTGCCGAAGGTTTGTTTATTTATTTATTTATTTATTTTGATACCCAACTCATCAGAATTTACAAGTTGAAAGTGTAAGGAAAGATGAGGGATGTATCTGTTTCTACCAATCAAATCTAGAACAGGCCGGACACGGTGGCTCAGCCTGTAGTCCCAGCTACTGGGGAGGCTGAGGCAAGAGGATCACTTGAGCCCAGGAGTTTGAAGTTGCAGTGAGCTATGATGACACCACTGTACTCTAGCCCAGGGTGACAGGGTGAGAGTCTGTCTCAAAAATAAATAAATAAATATTTTTAAAAAATTTTTAAATCTGTAACATTTTCAACTTTACATGAACTTAATAGAGAGGCAGAGTGGTACAATGTAGAAAGCCCCAGACGAGTAGTTTACAACCCCATATTTAGTAGTTTGAAGCTTTGAGAAGGTCAGTATGTCAGGTTTTAGTATGAAATGTCGATTCTTGGAGTGCTCACAGCCGAAAAATGACCTAATGCACCGAAAAATGACCTAATGCATGAAAATGAGGTTTATTGAGGAGAGAATGATAGGATCATAGAGCAAGAGCAAGATACAGGTTTACACAGCATGATACATACACCACAGATGTCACAGCAAAGAGAGAGCAAAAGAAAGGGCAAAGGGGCCTGGTTATTGGTCTGTGTATTGCTTTATAGTGTTCAGATTGGGACCTCCCTCCTGGCTCAGATATCACCATGGAGCCATTTTGATTGGACAGTTGGGAGTTGCATGACCTGAGTCTCACTGAGCATGCAGATCTCCCATGAGCCTCTCTGCAAGCCCATTTTGAGGGGGCGGTGAATTGCAGCACACCCACTTTCGTCCCTAAGAGGCCCAGAATCCCTCGCTACCTACCTAACAATTTCATCTTTGCTGCCTTACTTTTATCACAGGGCTACGTGAGCATCAGGTGAGGGTCTTCTAACATGCTACAACGTTGATATCTGCCCTTTATTTTCAAATGGCTCAGTAAAAATAATATGTGTTTATATAGAGATATATCAAGACAAAGCAAATATGGCAAAACAACAATTGATGAATCCAGGTGAAGGATATATGAGCATGCAATTTTTTTCAGAATAAAAATATACTAAAAATAATGTCACTTGTACACTGATAGCCCTTGGCAAACCTGAAAAGTACTATTCAAAGATAAGCTACTACTAGCTAAAGAGATACGGTATCCAGATGCCATCGCTATGACAATATTCGATATTCACGCCAAATAACTGATCTGATTATCCAGCAATTATTTACTGAGTACCCATGATCCTAAATGCCATTGATAATTCAATAATGAATAAGATGTACTCTTTAATCTCATGGAATTTACAGTCTAGTGAGAGGGACACACAAGTAAGTAAATTTGTATGTAAAGTTTACTTACTTTAAAGTTTACTTACAAATTTACCAAAGTAAATTTTGTTTGAATAGAATTAAATAGAGGTTGCTGTGGTGACACATAGGAGGAAGCTCTAAGCCAGCCTTAGGTGGTCAAGAAAGACTTTCCCAAGGAACCTAAGATGAGAACCTAAGAGCCTCCCTCCTGAGAGGAGAGAGAAGGAACATTCATCAGTGTGGCTAGCATTTACTGCATTACTATGTGCCAAACAGCACATGCTCATTCACTCCTCACAGCAGTGCTATGGGGAAGCCTCTTGGTTTGCCACTTGCTGGACCTGTTAATTGAGGCACAATTCATGTTTCCAAGGCATGGACACCTTATGAAGAAAGGCCCTGAAGCAAAACTGATCATGGCCTATTCAAAAGAGCAGCAAGTTGTTCTGTGCATGGAAGTTCAAATACGTAGGCCTTGGGGGTTATGTGGAGTTGCAGTGGGAGGGCAGAAAGGGTCTTTTAAAATTTTGTGGATGATGGGGACCCATAAAAGGTCATTAAGCCTGGAGGTGGTATGATCCAATTTCCATTTGGAAAGAATACTGTGGCATCAGTATGGAGAACAAATTGAGAAAGGAACAAAACTAATAGTGGGGAGACCATTTAGGAGCCCCTAAATCAGTCTAAGGAAGATAGTGGCCTGAACCAAGGCAGTGACAAGTGACAGCAGAAAAGCAGGTGGATTGCAGCAGTACTGGAGGTAGACTGCCACCGGCTGATTGGACATGGGAGCAGAGTAGAGCCAAGAACGATGGATTCCAAGGTTTCTGGCTTGGGCAGCCAGGTAATTTGGGTGGGGAGATGGAGAGCCTCTCACTGAGACACTGGGGGGAAGAGCGGTGGGATGGAGCGTGGGGACAGGGTGATAGTGAGATGACAATGAACAGACGTAACCAAGATCTGAGGAGATCAGCACGTAAGAATCTGAGTGAGTGACAGGGACCAGTCAAACCCAATGTGATTGTGATCATCTACAAAATCCTTCAAAGGCAAAGTTGGTTCTTGAATTATGGGAGAACAAGTGGGATGCTCATGATTTTGGCCAGTTTTAATTATAAACGGCATGGTGAAGATGAGAAAAATATTGTAAACACTGAAAACATTACCTTTCATTGTGATTATTACCACCATTACTTATTAATATTATCTCCCTGATTTCATCAGATTCAAACCACCCAAATGGTCCCTTTTATTAATACTTGATCTTTCATGGAAACTTTTTTCCTCTTTTACTCTCTTTTTCACCTCCCCATTCTCTACCTCAAGGTTCTGTGGCAGGTAATTTGGGTGGATTTAAGTGGTTTTTGTCTGTGCTCATCAATCAACTAACCGGTATTTATTAAGAGTTTCCCAGGTGAGCATCTGGAGCTCTATGAGTGGCGCTGCAATCATGGGGGCATGTTCTTTGGGGCCAGATAATTCTGAATTTAAATCCTCCTTCTGTATTTACCAGCCATAGCTCGTGGTAAAAACATCTGCTCATGTCTCTGCTCAGTTTCCATCAACAAAGATAAAACAGATAATGGTACACAGGTCTGTTGTATTCTATGAGATAATAAATGTAGAAGAAAGTAACAGAGAGTCTAGTGCTCAATAAATGTAGTTCCTGTCCACCTCATAAGGCTGTTGCCTGGGATAAATGAGCTAATACTCAAAAGAGGGCTATGCCTTCCTTGGAATAATTCTGCTATATAAGTTCAGTCATTTTTAATGAACTTTGCTGCTATTGTTCCTGTTATTGTTTTTACTGCTACCAGGAGCCTGTGGTAACCATGTCTGCAAGCCTTTGAGCAACTCTTGAACGTATCTTTATTATTATTATTTTTGAATCCTCTTATTTCTTTGTTTCAACTGGGGAATCATTTCCTTCCTTGCTTAGCGCTGCTTTAGAGAAGCAGCCAGATGTCTCTACAGTTTGTCGTTTCTGGCCACGTACTCTGTTATTTAGATACTCTGCTTTGTTCAGCTGAGACACCGTGTCTGTTCTAGCCTTGGTAGTCTGAAGAAATTATAATTTTGCTGTTCTTGGCACACAAAATGAAAGACATAGAGATTAAAAACTGGAGGTGATGGAGGGCTTAACTGTCACTGTAGGTCTTTAACGTTTTTTATATAAAAAGAAATAATAAACTTTTAAAAAAAACTTTAATTGTATATAAATTGCCCATTACCAGTATGATTGCTCTGATGAAAGATTGTTAAAATAGCCATTAAATCTGGCATACATAAAAAGAAGGGAACTTTGGAGTTAAAGAAGCCCAATTTAATAGCACTGTCCATAAGGAATTGAATGGTGTGGCTTCTTTGTCTCATATTCCTAGACCAAAAGCAACAACTTCCCAGCTTTTGAGACACCATCTTGGCAGACTTGAATACTTCGTGATGTTATAGAAAACCAAAGAGGTATCCTGACTGTTAAATAAACCAAATATCTTTTTTCCCCCAAAGGAAGGTTTATTCAGGGGCTGATATTATCTCCTAGTACATAGTCTGAGGCTGGTTACAAAACAGAATGAGGTTTCACTTCCTGTCTCCTAGAGAACCACACTAGAAACTGCTGGCTTGGCCTCCTCCTTTCTCAAAAATTCCAACAGATTTGGTTCAAAAAGAGAAGTATTAACTTTGTGTGTGTGTGTATGTGTGTGTGTACACACATGCACACCATCTTGCTCTGAACAAAAAAATATAGCATTAGTATTCTAATGTTTAACAGGATTTTCCATTAAAAGTTATTTATACTTTAAAATGGGCTTATATTTTTCACAATCCAATTATGCTATTCATGAGAACTGCATTTATTTTATTTTTTCCTCTTTAAAATGCATTGCAGGAATTAATTTATCTGCCTCCTGAAGATATAAATTGTGCTTCATTTTTATAAAATGCCCAAATGTTCACAAGGTTCTATCCTACAGTGTCATACTTAATGCTTATGTCATAACAACCCTGTGAGGTAGACGTTATTACCATAATTTTACAGATGAGGCAAACAGAAACCAGAAGGTTTCCACTATAAAACCAAACCGAAATGTGGCTCAGGATCTTTTGACTCCCAATCCAGTTGTCTTTGCACTTCTCCATGGATGACTCACTCGTATTAGTTGAGATCTCAAATGAAAATTTTAGTTCTGCTCAGCATCACAGCAGACATGAAGGGATTTTGGAGGGCATGGTGGGCCTTCCACAACCAGAGGAGGTGAAATTAGGCCTCCAGAAAACAGAGAGAAAGAGAGAAGTCCCCAGGGGGCGTATTGAAGGCATCTCAGGCACAGAAAAGTTGGGCTAGCAATAGTAGCTTATTCCACAGAGCCAAACCTCCATGGTAATAACTGGACTTACCACAAAGGGAGAATCTCTAGGTGGGGTCTTTGAGACTGAAAGATCCTCAATGGCAGTAGAAAAAGTATTGATGTCATGTTGAGTCAGATTTAATAGCTCAGTGTACGCCAGATGACATGTGCATTGCAGTAGGAGGTTGATAGTCTTGTCGTGGTAGTTCCCTAAATTGGGGACCACTTCCTCTGCAGCCTTCATGTGCTCTGTCACTTTTTCTTCCTTCTCCTGCCTGCTCACCTTGAATAGAGTTTAACCATGAGGTCACTTCACAACCTCACTCACCCCCTACAAGCAAATGTCTTCTCATGTTTATTACCAAGCCCAGCTGTTACCTTGTGGTCCTGTAATTATCTAACACAATGGACATGACCCATTCCCACCCACCAGTGGAAAGTGTATTCGGATTGTTGCCCCTCAGTTCCATATGCACCAGGGTCACCCCCCCTTAGGCAGATATCCGTAGGCTGGGAAAGGGGAGACATAGGAAGCTGAGAAAGGTACAGAGATGAGAGGGGAGGTATGTGGAGAGCAGCGAAGAGGCTGGCCCAGCAAGCACTGGAGCAACGCGACAGGGAGAGAAACCGACCACCCAGGCTGGGACATCAGAAGGAAGGGCCTGGACTTTCCAGAGAGAGAGAGTGGATTTGATCCAGTGAACAACCAAAAATAGATGAGGGAAAATAACTTATATTAGGAAGATTACTCCTACTGTACCAGGCCATAGGAAATGAATAAGGGGAACATACTCAAATGTTAAGAAATAATGGAGGCACTAAGTGCCTGAACAGGACAGGGCAAGAAGAAATTAAGGAGAAATAGTTTTTACTGACGATGGTGACCAGAGAGAAAAAAGATGATAGAAAATGATATTAAGTTTTGTGATTTTGTGCTGGTGTTATAAATACAAGATTAATGCATACCCATTGAATTGGAATATCTGAGGATGGTAACAGGCTTTGTTTTCCAGCTTGCCATGGAGAACCACTGGCTTATGTGGCAAAACAGACAGATTCTGGACTCAGAACCTTTCAGCAAGCTTTCTAGTACTATTGAGTCAGTCAATAGCATTAGTCCATTGTTAGGAGATGATAATGCACACAGAAGAAGGCAGCAGGTAACACTAATCAAACACTTATGAACAATGAAATGCCTAACAGTGGTTTTGACTGCAAGAACCACGAGAGTTCAGTGGAGGTGGGGGATGATCGTGGAGCGTCAGCAGGAGGAGGCTTCCCAAAGGAACTGCGACATAGTCCAGACCTTAAAGAATGGGTAGACTGGGACTAATGACAGACAGGCGGGCCAAGGAGCTGATGAAAGCAGATAATGCATTGTGCAAAGTAGTTTTGAGCAGGAGAGTGTGGGCACTACATTTAAATTGCAGAGGAAGCCAGATAAGTTCCTTTGAATGGGTCCTCTGGATGAGGCTGGTGACCCTCATTAAGACCACGGGGCAAGCACATTTTACTTCTGCTTTTCCCGTCTCTCCTGTTTGCTGCTCAGCCACAGAATAGCTTTGTTCTCTCACAGTGCTCATCCATGAATGCACACTAAATTCATTCACGCTAAGATACAGATGACACGCAAGGCTTGGTATAGTGCTATCACTTACAGAAACCTAATTTTATTCTTTCTACAGCTCTGTGGAGTAGGGAGGCCAGAGATGGTCCCCATCTTGTGGATATGGAAAAAAAAGGCCCAGAGAATCTAACCTCAAGACCACAGAGCTACCAAGGGGAGAGCTTAACTGGGGGACTTGAACATAGTTTCCTCTCTGCCGCCCTGTTGCCGTATTTGTGTTTCAACAAGGGTCAAAGGCCTATGCTAAAGGCATGTGGGTCTAACTGAGGACTTTAGACGTCAACCTGGAGAGAGGAGATTGGTCTTTAAGTGAAGCTCTGAGTCACGTTACATAGGTTACTGCCTTTGCCTTCACATTACCTGGCGGTCGTGTGACCACAGGCAAGCTAGAGAAAACTGTGAGCTTCACTTTGCCCGTCTGTGAAATGAAAATAACTCCATCTATCTACCTCACAGGGCTTTTCTGACAATTTCCTGAACAACTTCACCTGGACAATGTCCTTGCCACACAGGAGGCCTCAATAAACCACACTTTCTTTCCCCTTTCTCTTCTCCGTTTTACCTAAACGTAAGGCAGCCCTGCTAAGTCAAAACCGCACCTTCACCCAGTCCCCTGCGAACGCCTTCGCATTGCCAGGCTCTTTGCTTTCACTCCCAGCCTTTCCTCTCTTCAATCCCTGGGTCCAGCCACACCTGCCTTCTTTCACTTCGCAAACCAGCCAAGCATTTTCCCTACCCAGGCCCTTTGTGCGTGGCTGGTTCCTCTGCCCGAAATCTGCTTCGCCCTACTCCTGCCTCCTTGCTCCTGCTCCTCCAGGTGTCGGCCCAAGTGCCACTTCTTCAGGAAGGACTGAAGTAGGTTCTTCCCATTACCCTTTCTCACTGAATCCTGTAATTTTCCTTTGTCACATTTCCTGCAACTTGCATGTATACGTAAATCCTATATGTAGGATTTACTGGCTCACATGCATGGTGGGCATTACAATTTGTAAGTACATATTAATGCTATATATATTCATAGATTTCCTGGCTTACTGTCCGTTTTCCCCACTAGATTATGGACTCCCACAGGGCAGGAACCATGTCTTTTTGGTTGACCACTATTCTCCGTAGCACCCACGACACAACATGGTCTAGCACATGAGGCATGTTCCATAAATATTTGTCGACTGTGTGTCGGATGAATGCTGCTCTTATCTCCTCTTGGGATGCCCTCTTACAGCCTCTTTGCCAATCCATGCAGTACACTCCACAAAAAAAGCATTGCCGTGCCCACATTCTCTCACCTTTTCCTTAATTTTCTTTCTCCAACATTTATTCATACATTATCAGGAATTGGATTGTGTTCTCTGGTTGCTCCATGATTCCCTAATCACATTATCAGGTTTCCAATAACTAATATTCTTACAGGATCTATTTTGGAATCTCCTATAAGCCTAGTATAATAGCTGAAAATGCTATTGGTGCTTAGTTATTTCTTGATGAATGAGTGAATAGATCAATCCATCCATCCTAGTATATCCCTTTTTCACATAGCAAATATGGAGATATCATTGCAGCAAAACAATTTCTAACCACAACTCTTTGCTATAGATTCCCTTTTCTCGGGTTACTATTTTGAGTTTCAATAAGAAGCAAACAATCTTATCTTGAAAGGAAGATTGGATTTATTTTTAATAAGAAAGGCTGAATTGGAAGCTTGCATTTTTTTCCCCCAAAATGTAATAACAGCACCAGTAAAGCCCTACACTCCTCAGCTGGCCTTATGTCAGGTATAGGAGAACAAAGCTTCCAGGTAAGCTGCTTTCATAATGTAAGAGTGAGACCGATATCACCAAACCTGTTTAAACTCCTTGAAAGCCCAGAAGAGGTCCCATAGCAGGAGCATCCCGTCTGAACATGTTTTCAGAATCCAGGACTGGGCAGAGGACGTGAAGGGAAACCCCAGGTTCCCCAGAGCCATGCCCTCAGACACGTGAGAGCCTGATAGTTACTACTGATAACTTCAATGAGTAAAGAAATCACTTTGATCTCACCCCATCCTTCACTGACAACTGAAACAAAAATAAAACAAAAAATATCTAAGTAAAATATGTCATTGCAATGCCCAAAATGATAATTTATGGAACTGGTATTGCAACTTTTGCCCTGTTATTCTGAAACAGAGCCTTCAGTTTATGGTTGCCCTGCTGGTAAACCTCAAGTTGCTCATTTTATCAGTATTCTTTGAATGATTTACCAAAAATATTTATACATTTTATATAGAATGTATTATATGTGTTATAATATATGCATTTTCATTTACTTTGACGTTGTCTAGCAGGTTCTGTCTTGTTAGTATCTTCCCCTTAGATTTAGTATTTGATCTTATAACAAGGGCCAAGAAAAGAGAAGTAAGTTTTGCTAAATACCAATTACACCATAAAAATCGTCAAAGTTGGTGTGGGATCTTTTCTTTGGGCAGTGTCACTCGATCACCTGTTGTCCTGCCTCTGGTTGGCTTTTTGATGATCAACAGAGCCCTTAAGAGATGACCGCTAATAAGACCTTCTGTCCCATCCCTCAGGCTGCAGCCGTCCTGAAGGTTGATGGAGGGCCATGCTATTCAAACAGCAGGCGTGGCTGAGACAGAAGCTCCTGGTGCTGGGAAGCCTCGCCGTTGGGAGTCTCCTGTATCTAGTTGCCAGAGTTGGGAGCTTGGATAGGTGGGTGATTAAACATGTGACTTTAAGTAAATCTTGATATAAACTTCCTTAGTACATATGAATATTAGACTTAGTAATTTTAAGTCTATCCATCTGTTTTTCTCCCTCAAAATTCCCAAGAAACATGCTTTTCTGCAGTACTGATTTTTGATTTATGGAGACTTTAAAAGAAAGAGATCCAAGTTGCTCAAACCAAGGTGTTCCGTTAAGATCCATTTATATTCCGTGTGCATTGACACTTGTTGTCAGAGAAAGGATAAAGCTGTGTTGAGTAAAAATATCATTTACTAGAGCTCAACATGGTCTGAGTGCATCTGGTGTTGACCTCTAGCTGTAGCAAAACAGTGATGATGTATCTATGTATCTTCATTTTGAAATTTATGAGTAGACAATTGATGTGCTATCAGGAGGGTTAAAATTATGTATGAGCCTGGAAAGGAGCTCATCAGGTTTGCAATCCATTGCCCCAGAAAGATGGCTGCAGGCACAGGGAGTTGTAACTGTGTTAATTAGCTCTGGTTTTCAGGAGCTGAACGTATCAGACAAAGAGGCTGTCGCTCAGAATAATTGCCCAGAAAGCAATGGGAAACCCGTGAAGGGAAAATTACAGAGCTAGAGTTTAGCTCTAAAAAGGCAAACAGTTGAGAGGTACTGGACCTGCAGAAGTCCCAGCAACATCAGCTGGCTTCACGCTAAATGTTTCTGAACTGTTCTATGCCTAGTATGATTGGCAAGGACAGAGAAGTTAATATCTGAAATGTGAAGCTTTCTTCTTTGCCCTTTAAAATTAATTTCTTGAACTGGAAAGACTGAAGTATGTTCTCCATGAGTTCAATTCTTATTGTCAGTGAAAATGCAGCCACACTTTAAAATGAAAATATCTTCCTTTCAGTTTTCCTTTTCCTGCCAAAATTTAAGCCTGTAGACCTTATCATTGGATATTTACAAATAATATAGCAATGATCTTTGTTTTCCTTCAGCCAGTTTCAATTTTGACTGGCAAAGTAAATCCTTTGATGCTTAAAAATTCTTTAGTAAATGTCCCACTCACTAGTTGTTACCTATAGGAAAATTATAATCAGAGCTTATCACTGATTTCAAGTAGTTTCCCAAAGTAGCGATTATTAGTGAGAAGCCTTGAGGTGACACCATTGTCCTATGTCCATAATGAAACTTTTATAACCAGCTCTTCCCAACACCTTTAATTAGTTTCCAGCCATTTACTTTTTATTGAGTAATCAATGTAATGCTCATTAACACGTTCATCATTTGGTTGATGATTTTTTTCATGTTTAACCCAGGCTCTAGTCTCTAAGGGAACAGCTTTGTTAAGGAATTGGATTGCTTTTGGTCTTTCTCAAAACCTCTCACTTGCAATTTTGAGCAGATTATGTCTGAAATTGACACACGAGTACTTAGGCCAACCCCCCAGTTACTGAAGACCCTGTTCTCTGAGAGGGAGGCAGAGGTTGCTCTACTGTCCCTTCCAGTCCTAAAATGGTATGCTTTTTGATCTGGGACCCATGCTCAGAATCTACTCTTTGGAAAGTGAGAAAAAGTATGATATTTTCTCCTGTCTTCATGTCCTATCTTGAGGGAGGAAGACTAAAAAGATGATTGTTCTGCAGGGTATTATCTCCCAGGGTAGAATGTAGAAAGAGAAAGGAAGTAGAGAAGGAAAATGGCCCTTTATACAGGTGGAGAAATTCCATTCCAGTCCAAACAGGGCAGAGACTATTTATGCCATTCTCTTTCAGCCAGTGTTCTATGAGAGAATTAAGTCCTATAGAATGAGTGACTAGTTCCTCAATTCTCCCAAGGAAATTCTAGAGTTGTTACAGATGAATAGGAGAAAAATTCATCAATGGATGCCTTAGGGAATTAGGGTTTATTTCTCAACAGAACCCAAGAAGAGCTGAAGGAGGAATTTGTGATATCCCAATCAATGTCACATGAAAAACATCTGTGACTACATATCTGTTGATAATTTTGTATCTCCCATTTAGAGCCCTAATATATTAATCCCCATTAGCAAATGTATAAAAACAAAACCCATGTTTCTCTAAAATATAAATGGTGGTGAACTCCATTTTTAAAAAAAAAATAATTTTCTATATTTTCACACTTTCCACAATGAGCATGAATTGTTTTAAAAATCATAAAAGGCAGGCCAGGGGCAGTGGCTTACACCTGTAATCCTAGCACTCTGGGAGGCCAAGGCAGGAGGATTGCTTGAGGTCAGCAGTTTGAGACCAGCCTGAGCAAGAGCAAGACCCCATCTCTACAACAAATTAACCAGTCATGGTGGCGCGCACCTGTAGTCCCAGCCACTCTGGCAGCTGAGGCAGGAGGATTGCTTGAGGTCAGCATTCCCTCAATTCTACAGAACAAGCTGGGCATGACCTTGAGGTCATTTTTCATCTCAGAAGATAAGAAAGACTCAATGGGGTCTCTTGGGAAAAGCAAGCAACAGCCTCATTGCCACAAAGAGGGAGACAGAGACTCCAAATTATTAGGATAACTAGAAGCTTTCAATCGGAAGAATTGATTTCACAGCCATTTTGACTGATGTTATCTCCTTTTACCAAGAAGGCTAAAATACCTCCTCTGATCAATGTAGGGTAATTATAATAAATCTCAGTTCAGTTTAAGACCATACCTAAAAGGAAACTCAGTGTGCCAACCATATATATTTGCCATGCCGAATTAAACAGTCACTCCAGTCTAATATCATTGGGACTGTTACCATACCTTTCTCCCTGAGAAAAGCAGAGGTGGTTTTTCATTATTCGGTATAATATTAAAGTGGAAATCCTCCTGTCTGGCTGTACCCATTGCATTCCTTCCTTTATGAGCTTGAGTCCCTGATTTAAATGGGCTTGGCAATGAGGACCTGAGGTTTCCGGCCTGTCAAGGTCTCGTTGATTTCTGGTCCAAGGTGTGGTAGGTGATATATAACACTAGCTGATGGCAATTGGGTTTGTTCCTACATTCAGCAAAGTGAAAACATAATCCTGACCTCTTTAGATAGAAAGAGAAAGCAAGTCGGAAGAAATATAGTACTCTCCTGGCTACTCCCAAGGCTAAGAGCAGAGATTCTCACAGAAGGAAAAGCTCAGCAAATGCCAAGATTGGAATTTTGCAGGTTGGTGATACAATCAGCCAAGGGCAGAGATTGGGACCTTTTTTCAGATTATGTCCTTAAGATTTTTAAGGGCCCTATGAGTGCTGCTGAGCTGCAAGAAAATTATACCACGTGAACCCGAAACGCATGTCCTCTAGCTGCCCTTCAGCCTCCATGCTGAAGATTATAAGCTTCCATCTTTCGTGTTTTCTAAATGATTTTAACTGGTGAGCTGTTAAAAAGCTGTTAGTATGGCTGGTGTCACTTGTCTATCCTGTACTGTGAATATTAGTACATGCTGTAGTCAATTAAGTGCTTGGTGAATAAAAATTTTAAGGAGCACTAATAAAAAAAAGCCTCATCAATTATGTGTGCTCCATTTGATACAGGGTTGCTTAAAATAAAATTTCTCAAACATATGTTCATTATGGATTGCAGCAGGCTGGGAACCAGCAGTCTTATTTATGCATTTAAAGTCTTAGTCTGACTGGGGAACCAGAAAAATGAGACTTCATTGCAACAAGCTCCTTATAGTGTCTCTCTGTCACTTTCAGGCTACAGCCCATTTGCCCTATTGAAGGCCGATTCGGTGGAGCCCGCAGTCAGGCGGAATTCCCGCTCCGTGCCCTGCAGTTTAAGCGTGGCCTGCTGCACGAGTTCCGGAAGAGCAACAACGCATCCAAGGAGCAGGTTCGCCTCCATGACCTGGTACAGCAGCTCCCCAAGGCCATTATTATTGGGGTGAGGAAAGGAGGCACAAGAGCCCTGCTTGAAATGCTGAACCTCCATCCGGCAGTGGTCAAAGCCTCTCAAGAAATCCACTTTTTTGATAATGATGAGAATTATGCCAAGGGCATTGAGTGGTACAGGAAAAAGATGCCTTTTTCCTATCCTCAGCAAATCACAATTGAAAAGAGCCCAGCATATTTCATCACAGAGGAGGTTCCGGAAAGGATTTACAAAATGAACTCATCCATCAAGTTGTTGATCATTGTCAGGGAGCCAACCACGAGAGCTATTTCTGATTACACTCAGGTGCTAGAGGGGAAGGAGAGGAAGAACAAAACTTATTACAAGTTTGAGAAGCTGGCCATAGACCCTAATACCTGCGAGGTGAACACAAAATACAAGGCAGTAAGAACGAGCATCTACACCAAACATCTGGAAAGGTGGTTGAAATACTTTCCGATCGAACAATTTCACATCGTCGATGGAGATCGCCTCATCACGGAACCTCTGCCAGAACTGCAGCTCGTGGAGAAGTTCCTAAATCTTCCTCCAAGGATAAGTCAGTACAATTTATATTTCAATGCTACCAGAGGGTTTTACTGCTTGCGATTTAACATTGTATTTAATAAGTGCCTGGCGGGCAGCAAGGGGCGCATTCATCCAGAGGTGGACCCCTCTGTCATTACCAAATTGCGCAAATTCTTTCACCCTTTTAATCAAAAATTTTACCAGATCACTGGAAGGACATTGAACTGGCCCTAAAATAATATGTTGTGCAACACTATGTGTTGTGCCTGGAGACACACAGTGTCTCCTCTAGATTAAAATATGCACTTTTCCTAGACATAGCTATCCAAGTCATTTTTCCGTGTATACTTGTACATACGCAGTGTGTGACCAAATATAAGATCAGTTCTTTTTCTACTGAAAATTTACAAAAAAAAAAAAAAATTGCTGTCTGCATAGTTGCATCTTTTAAGCTATTTACAAAAAAAGAAGCGATGATGGTATTGGGGGAAAGTGACTTCAGCTGTTCTCAAAGAGTTAGTCTTCCTTTGACTCAGAATTTGTCACCCACCATTGTCATAGATTTAAGCCAAAAGATAAATGTGTGAAAATGTACCAATGGCTGTGAAGCTTCGGGAAGTAGAGGATCCAGTTATGCATTTGTTCTAAGGGAAAGCTGGCGTTTTAATTCAGATGTTGAATTGGTGCCATGAAAACAGAAAAGGCTATTTTCTTATTATTTAAAAGAATGTCTTATCTCACAAAATTGACATTGTTCCAAAGTTCCTGTGGTGATTTTGCACTATTGTTTTCTCGTATGAATCATGGTGTCGCTTGTAGCATGTCGCTCACACGTTGGAAAGTCAAGTCCTTTTACTTCCATGTTGTATGTCAACATAGAGAAATGTCGTGTACATAGTGTATATTGTTGTAAATACTGCTTTCACACTAAGTAATTCTATTTTGTAAACTGAATATGGCTATTTAATTTATTGTGAAAATTAAATTTATTGTGGTATTTAAAAATGGAATGGATTAAAATTACTCTATGTGCAAATTTTTTTTTTTTTTTTTTACTCATTTTGTTTTACGTGCCCCCTGCTGGCTTCCCAGATGGGAGCTGTTTACATGCATATGAGAGCACTTGGAAAGATGCTCTTCTTCAATGGATCTCTGTACCTTGGTGAAAATGTATTTATCAAGTCAGGTTGAGTATATTAAAAAAAAAAAAAAACTCAACCATCTGGAAATCAAGTGTAATAATGGCCACCTCAAAGAACCCTAGTGGTGTTCTGCGACAACTTTGTAACATTAATTTACTTGCAGTTGCTGCTGTGCCAGGAAACAAGGAATACTTTAACAGAATCAATGCATAGAAGAATCACAATTTTATTTGAACCTCTAATCAGAGTCAGACAAGTAGAGAAATATAAAATAAGATTAGAAAACTTCTGTGGCCTCTGTACTGAAAGTTGCTGATGCTTCAAAAATGAATACAAGCTTTCAGAACTCTCTCTTTTAGATGAAAATATATCAGTCTGCTCAGAAATTATTAAATTCTATAGTATTGTTATTACTAATATAAACATATGGTTCATATTTCCATCAAGAGAAATAAATGCTAAATTGATGCCTCACTAACATCAGATACACTGTATTATGCTTAAATATAATTCAGAAAAATATGGAAAGAGGTATCAGCAACAACAACCCAAAAAAAGGTGGATTTTTCACACAGTTGCTAATCCAGTGGAAGATATTTGAGAGAGTTTTGTTCAACATCACAGTGAGAGTGTCTAGAGAAATCAGCAAATTACAATGGATTCCCCTTTGACTGTAATAAGTGTTGATTTTCTCCATGAGTTGTTTATCCTGTCCAGTGATTTGATGGTGAACTTTTCTAAATAAATAGCCCTTTCCCCTCTAGTGTCGGTATATATTGCTTCTCAAGTCAGTGCCTTGATAATCATCTCTATTGTCTGAATTAGCAGTGATGCTGTTCTCTCAGCATGAAACAGGCATGACACCAACACCCGCTCGCAGGCTGCCCCGCCCCACTGTGTGATGACTCTGGAGTGGGAGTCTCAGGTCTGAATGTCAGCCACTTCTCCCCTAAGCCATGAATGAAGTCAATACAAGGAAACTAGCGTCAGATTTCCCTGCGTATCACCTTTAAGCAACCATCAGAGCAAACTCTTTGAATACAACATTCAAGGACATAATCACCGTATTTTCATTAACTTTATGAAAGTATTCCTAGAGCACAATACAGTTAACATGATTTTATACTAATAACTGTCAAATTATGGCCCATTGGAACACTGATGTGTCAAAAATCAGCTTAGATATTCCACCAGTAAAATTGAAAAATGGCAGTCCTTTCCCAGACACATGGAGGAATTAAAGAAAAAGTTAATGAATTGAAATTTCTCAGTCATAGTCTTTTGTTACTAATTTTTTCTTAAACTTTGCTACTGCTGCCAATAGTATATATCAGAGTTTATTTTTAATATTCCATTTGACTTATGTCAATGTTTATGATTTGTTACTTTTGGCTCAGTAAGCCAGTATTTCTTCATATTTGGGGGGAAAAAAGCACTGTGACTTTTAGTTGTTCCACTTCTTAAATAAGTCTGAAAATTGTTTTGGATCTTAGAGCCTCCCCACAGAGACCTAAAACAAGAGGCTTAACTTGGGAGGATTTTTGGGGTGGTAGGTTTCATTTCACTGAAAAAACAGCCACAGCCACTGCTGATTGAGCTAAGCAGAAAGAAATAAAAATGCAATGACTTAACAGCATACCTCCCCTGGAGATTTTAAACCTCCTTGTTTAGAAAGATGTTTCCTATTGTCATCAGACAGGCAACGGACCTCTAGAGAAATCTTCACCTCATTACCATAGCTCCACTAGGGATCTCTTTAATAAGTTACTTCTTTTACATCATGAACACCTTACATTCCTTCTAGAAGCTCAGTGACACCATACTGCTTTGTGAAACAGTTCTAGCGACAGAGAGAAAAACTGTTTAAGCAACGGGGAAGTTTCTGCTGGACCATAAAGTTGAAACTACATCATTTTGGAAGCCAAGTAATTCCAATTATAATTATACAAATAGCCCAAGGGAGGGAGAGAGACTAGGGAACAGAGAGATATTAAAGGTACTAACCCATAGATAGACATTCTCAAATTCCACGTCCATCTCCTAACCACCTGAAACCACCACACATAAACCTTCGAGTGATTATGGTACTAACTTTTCCTACTAATTGCAGTATAGTATAAGAGACGTCCAAGACATGTTGGTCCTCAGTTAATGTGGGATAAAGCAAAGGCTTGTAAACTCTTCTGAAGCTTATAATCCCATCTGACCTTAGATTTGGTACCTTTTATGTTAATGGAACAGAGGGAATAATCATTAATTGGTGGCCCAGCTGCTGCTCACAAGACGGACAGCACCTTGTGTGAGTGCTTCCTGGGCTGCTGCGCCTGGCACGAGAGCCCTCCTGGAGGACAAGCTCACAGCCCTGCAGGGGCATCGCCTGGGACAGAGAAGATGTGTTGCTGCTCAGGGAAATTGGGAACCAAGGACAAGTGCAATCGGACTTGCAGCCCTGCCAATGAATGGGCTTTTGCTTTGTCCAGTTAGCCGCTTCGTAAATCAAATTGCCTATTCTGAGAATTTTCCAAGGGATGGAGAACCTCAAATGATCATAGCGTCTTCTCATTGAAGTCTTTTGTATTCTTTTCATGCACTCATTAGCCATTTTCCACTAAGGAGAATAGTCCATATCCTAGGGAAAAAAGAAAACTTTGAGGAAAACACTCCCCCTCAAAATGACTAAATAAGGCAAAATCTTAGCAATTTGGGCTAACAAGGTGAAAATATAGAATATTTTGAAAAAAATACATTGCAATTATTGCCAAATAGACAAAATGCTCAAATCATAATAACAATATATTAAAAAATAAATATCCAATTGTGCCTGCTTTACTAAATAAAAGCCTCTTAATTGGCATATCAGTTTTTTCCAAATTGGTATTACTCAAGTATTTCAAAATAGTCTGTACTCTTAAGTAGGTTATTGAAGCCCCCTAGCACCTGTTTATCAATTTTTATAGCACAACTTACTTTTAAAGGTAATGCAAGAATAAAATTTAGGCCAAATTATGATCATTTGGTAAGCTTCTAATTAATACTGCCTTACTATACATTTTACAAAAGCAATTTCTTTACATTTGTGCTTCTTAAAATTTCTTTTCCATTACATTTTATTGCACCTTTTAGGAATAAGAGTGCTGTATCATAATGATTAGAAATGGATTGGGGAGTTGAAAAGGCAGAATTGAACTGATAGCAATATGCATCTTTCATGGAAAGCTCCTGATCGGTATTCCAAAAACTAGTGTCAGTAATTTAAAGGTAGCTCAGTTGAGAGCAATATAAGAAAAGCTATATTCTTGCAGTCACATCAAATAGGCAGCAGCATGCTTGGTACCTATCAGGCTAGTGCTATCAATGAATCTGTGAATTATATCAGTCTACCAGGTTTGGGGAAGCTATTGGTGAAAAGGTTTATTGCTTCTAAACATACCGGTCATCCTCTTCAAAAAAGGCCACCAAGAAGGTGAGTCACTCCCAATACAGTGGTAGCACTATCTCAGAGAGGTAGCTTACCTTGCACGTTTCTAAATGCATGCATTCTGCTCTGCATTTCTTTTTCCTTAATGACACCAGAGAATATCTTTAAGGCCAACTGCAAAACTGCCTGTTTCTTTGGTAAGGCCATGCTAAAACTTACCTAAACGTTTGGACATAGAATAATAAAAGAATTTGTAATTGCTGCATGTCAGGTAACTAACACTAGGTCCTGAAAATAAATACAACTCCTTACAGGTGAGACATTCTGGCAACACCAGATGACAATGTCACCATACCAAGCAGAATTAGTGATGGGAACAGGTGAGTTACAGTTTAGAAACTATAAGAAAAAAAACAAGTAACTCAGCCTAGAGGAATCAGAGAAGGCTTTAATTAGGCCATGTTTGAAGATCATAGCATCTCATCAAGCAGACAAGCAGGAAAAGTATACTCCAGAGTGATGTAAACAGCAGCACAAAAGCATGAGGTGTGAAAAAGACTGGCAAATCCAGTAAAGCAGAGAGTAGTTCATAAGTAAGAAAATGTGGAATATAAGACTAGAAACCACACCAGAGTTCCCAGCCCTGAATGAGTCCTCCCACCATAGCCCTGAGGGGCACTGCTAAGAACCCAGGCCAGGCCTGCCTCCTTGGGTCTGCACACAGCTGATCTTTAGAGGCTAAGGGTTTAATAATGGAAAAGAAATGACAAAATTAATATTCCAAAGGTTTCCTTTCAAGGAGAAAAAGATCCGATGATCGGTGCCCACAGAATCATCATTTTCCTTTCCACCCTGTTTTACTCTTCTTTTGAGTTCTCTCACTTGTTCTCTTCATGGCCCATAGCTTTGCCACAGCTGATGGGGATCCTAAATATCTGGTTCATTTCTCTCCTAGGAATGGGGAAAAGGTGTCTTTTCAAACCCAACTTTATGGGTATACCGACCATGGAAGAGTCATATTGTCTCCTTGCCACTGAGCTTCTTGCAATAGCTCCACCCATCCTGATACTGTATCAGGAGAACATGGGAATGAAAAGAAAACCAACACAACATTCTCCTGCAAGAGAGGTATAAGTGTTTTCAAAAATGGCCAAGAGGCCGGGTGCAGTGGCTCATGCCTATAATCCTAGCACTCTGGAAGGCCGAGGCAGGCGGATCGTTTGAGCTCAGGAGTTCGAGACCAGCCTGAGCAAGACCGAGACCCCTCTCTTTTAAAAAATAGAGAAAATGAGCCAGGCATGGTGGTACATGCCTGTAGTCCCAGCTACTTGGGAAGCTGAGGCAGAAGGACTGCTTGAGCCCAGGAGTTTGAGGTTGCTGTGAGCTAGGTTGACACCATGGCACTCTAACCCGGGCAACAGAGTGAGACTCTGTCTCAAAAAAACAAACAAACAGACAAAAAAAGAGCACAGTGATGTCTGTAAGTGATAGGAGAGAAGCCAGGGGTGAGGGTAGTGTTGAGTTAGGGAGTAGGTGGGCTTTGAGGCACCGGAGGAAGCACAGATGGGAGGGCAGGGATTGAGGGCGGGTCTCTCGGTCAGGCTCCCTGTCGAGCAGGGCACAGCCAGGGCCTGGGAAGGGCCTGCAGCACTCCCTGGGGCTGCCATGACAAAGCACCAGCCTGGGGAGCTTCCACCACAGACGCTGACTGCTTCATGGTTCTAGAAGCTGGAAGTCCAAGGTCAAGGGGCCAGCAGGGCCATGCTCCCACTGGAGCCCACAGGGGGATCCTGTCATGCCTCTTCCAGTTCCCAGTGGCTATAGCAATCTTTGGCATCCCTTGGTTTGCAGCTGCCTCTCCCCAAATCTCCACCTCTGTCGTCACATGGCTGGCTTCCCTCTCCCCCGTGTGTCTATCTTTCCTTCTCCTACAGGGACACGAGTCATCTTGGATCGGGGCCCACATACTCTAGGGCGGCCTCATCTTACCTCAACTGATTACATCAACAACAACCCTTTTCCCAGATGAGGTCGCGTTCTGAGGTGCTGGGGTTAGGACCTCGTATCTTTTGCGGGGGACATACTCATAACAGACCTGGACCCTCGGCTGGTCCTCATGGCTTAGCGTTCAAGCCTGTCCTCAGCTCCCCTTCCAGTCTTCACAGCAGGCTCTCTGGGCTTCTTTCCAGCCCGGAGTGACCGTGGGGTCCCAGGGCCTCGCTTCCCTTCCCTGTGTCGCCCCACCCCCTCGGCTGAGCGGGCTCCTGCATTTCAAGCCCAATCCCCAGTCCTGCGCTGCGCATGCCCCGCCCTCGCTCCCAGGAACAACGAGCCCCCAGCGCATTTCCCCAGAGCCCTGTGCGCACGGTGTGAACGCTGCCAGCGGGCTGTGTCCCATTAAACTCCACCAGTCACCTTTAGCTTTGGGGGTCCTTAAACGGTGGGGTTAGGATTGGTGGCTATGTTCCCAGGCGGCTCCCCAAACCCATTGACGGTTTGCCTCCTGATGAAGTGAAGCGCTGCGTTTGACACCTGGCCAAACGATGTCCTCTGGAAGGAGGCGCCGTAGTCCTGCCCGGTGGAGGGCGCAGGCCAGGTGAGGTCTGGCTCGCAGCGCACCTGCGAGGAGAAGGTGTGCAAGTCAAGGGCTCTGGCTATTCGCGGACAGCAATAGGGTGAGGAAGGGGAAGTGGACAGGAAGAAGGGGAGGAAAGGAATTCCAGCTGTGAAGGGTCGGAAAGGAAGAGGCGCTCCTTTGGCTCCTACTGTTCTTCTGGGACCCTCAGAAGGACCGTGCGCTGAGTGGCAGAATAAGTTACACTCAGCGGATAATGTGTCACGGTGAGCAGCAGTCAGATGAAATGCCGGCATCACTCCCTGGTTTCTCCTAGCCGGCTCCGCCAAGGCCTTTCTCCCTGCTGTGCGGATCGGCAGCGCCATCTAGTGGGCCCGGGGCGAACTGTCGTGTCTGGAACCCGTGAAGACCAGAGTTTGCACCCAAAACTGTCATTACTGCATTCGTGTGTGCTCGAGATAGTTTATTCCAGATTAGGACAAAACTTTAATAAGAAGAGACTTTCTGCGTGGTTATAACGTTTTTCATTTAATCCTGCTGGGAGGAGTGAAGGGAGGAAACCGTGGTCTTCAGCCCTATCAGCATTTTTACCCTTCAGCAAACGGAAGGATGTGCCTCCCAGGCCCTGGGCTCACGGTGGGCTCAGCACAGCAACCCCGCCATCGTGGGACGCAGGAGGAAGTTGGTAACAATTCGTGCACACTGCCATGCCTTAGAGACTCTGCTTTCCACAGTATGCATTCTAAGAAATCATAGGGAGAGAACCTCGAGCCTGTGCAATTTTCCAGAACATCCAAAGTCTCTGTTCTTGATTTTATTTTGAGGTAATAGTAAATATTATTCTTCCTGTCTCAGTGGCAGGCTTATTTTTTGCCCCTCCCACCTCTCCTTGCTTGTAGGTGCTCCCCCAAGGACTAGTCATCAGCCCTGCTCCCGGAGTCCCCCGACATTACCTGCCGCTTATGTGTTGATGACTCACATGTCTGCATCCGCTCCCCGACCTCTCGCCTTCCAAATCCACCTGTTCAAATGCCCACCGTCATCTGCACCTTCAAGGCCTACAGGCTCCTAGAACTCAGCATGTCCAAACTCAGTTCTGTCTCTCCCCCTTAAATCTGTTCCTCTTTTTATTTTCTCCTCCTTGGCTAATGGCATAATTAGGTCCCCCCAGCTGGAAATCCTGGTGCTGTTCATCCCTGACTCTTTTCTCTCCTGCATCCGTGCATGAGGCGCAGCGCTGGGACTATGCAGAGTTCAAAGGTTTGCACAGATAATCCAGGATTCCAATCCATGTGTTTGCTGAAAAAAATCAAAGTTATTTCAAAATAGACGTTAACAAACATGTATATGATTAAGAAACCTAGATCATGTGAACTTTAGTAATTGTTACATTTAGTATTCTTAAATTGATTATATTAAAATTGTAAGTTAATTTCTCTTAATATTTTCTTTGTAAGCATGCCTAAGTATGTATGATGATTTGTCCAGGATTATAGACAGTCAGAAATTAAAGTAGTGAATTGTTGCCAAATAATTTCAAATATAAAATAACAAAATATACCTTCTTAATTTTTACAGCAGAAAAATTTATAATGTATTTCATGTGGGAGGCAACACAGGAAAAGAGTGAGGTTTCGACTAGGTTGCCAACTTTTGTGGATTGCTGGAAGCTGTTTAGGACTCTGTGGGTAATGATGCTGAGGCGACGTCTGGGCTCAGTGAGTTGCATTGTGCATTTTGGAAATGGGAGGGGTAAGGTGATATTCAGTGATGCGGAACTTTGCAAGCCAATTGTTAAACAAGACCACTATTAAAAATTAAATTATATAAACTTATAATTAGATAATATTAAAAACTAAGATTAGTACTCAAAACTTATGTACTAATTATTTTACTACATCTTGGTATTATCTGTGCATTTGAAATCACTTATGTCTACTGTATCTGTGTGGTGGAATGTGACCACACACTGCTTCTCAATTCTGCACTTAGTGAAAATGTAGTATCATTGTTTATAATTAAATTTTCAACATGTCCACTGATCTTCAAAATAAGAAAAGGGTGTTCCTTATTAGCACTTCTATTCAACATTTTATTGCCAATCCTAGCCAATGTAATAAGCCAAGAAAAATAAATAAGAAAAATAAAGACTGGAAAAGAAGTAAATCTATCTTTATTTGCAAGTGATGTGACTTCTGTACAAAGAAAATACTAGCAACAAATAATTAGAAAACAAGATTTAAAAAGCAATACCACTTATGATAGCATAAAAATTAAATATATAGTAATAAATCTAACAACTTTCTTGACCTTCACACTGAAAACAACAAATATTCTAAGAAAAAATATAAAATACCTAAATAAATGGAGTGATATACCATATTGATGGATCAGAAGATTCAATTTTGATAAGATATTGGTTCTCCCAGGTTACAGATTCAATGTAGTCCAATCATAATCTCAACTGAATTTTGTGGAATTTGGCAGACTTTTCTAAAATTTGTGCAGAAATGCAAAGGACCTAGAATAACCAAGAAAAGAAAAACATAGAGCACATACACTACTAGACTTCAGGGATTACTATAAAGTTCATTCATCAATGTGAAGTATTGGTGCAAATTGACCAATAGAGCAGAATAGGTTCAGAAATAGATCCGCACATACACAGCCACTCGATTTACATCAGAGACAGCACTTCAATTCAGTGGGTGAAAGATGGTCTTTTCTGTAAATGTCCTAGCAGTTGGATATCTCTGCCTACATTTGTATCTGTATCTATATATGTCTCTATAATTAATCTTGACCCCTTGCATCATTTACAGATATGTACTAGATCCTAGAATTAAATGTTAAAGGTAAAGCAATAAAACTTCTGGAATAAAAAAATCTAGGAGCACATTTAGGACCTTGAGATAATCAAAAATTCCCTAAATTTCAGGACCCCAAAAGCATTAAACATACTACTGGCTTAGCTGTATGTATGTATAATCAGAGGCCTCATATCCAGAAAAAAATAAAGAACTTCCATAAATCAATAACTAAAAGACAAAACAAAAGAGGATATCCAAAAATCAATACATGCACAAATAGGTATCAACCATGATTATTTATCAGGGGAGTGAAATTAAAGTCAAAATGTTTTATACACTCACAGGAAAGGCCAAAATTAAAATATCTAACAATACCAAATATTGGTAAAGATGTAGAGGAACTGGAACTCCCTTACCTGGTCTAGTATAAATTAGAAAACTATTTGACAGTATTTCCTACAATTACACACACACTTTCTTTATGACCTTTCTTTAAGACCCAGCAATTCCCTTCCTAGGTATATACAGATGAAAAATGAGTGCATATGTCCACAAAAAGATATGTACAAGAACATTCATAGTAGCTCTATTCATAATAGCCCTAAACTATAAATAACCCACATGTACATCAACAGGAGAATGGGCAAATAAATTATAGATATTCATGCAATAGAAAACTAGTCAGTGATTAAAAAAAATGAACTACTTTTATACTCAACATGAATCACAGACATTATGTTGAGTGAATGAAACCAGAAACAAAACAGCACTTAATATATGGTTTTATTTGTATGAATTCAAGAACAAGCAAAATTAATCAATAGTGCCAGATGTCAGAATAGCAGTCACATGTGTTGGGGGGAGGGCTGACTGGGAAACGGTACTGAGAATTTCTGGAGTACTGGAAATGTGTATTTTAATTAGGTTATAATTACATGGGTATATAAATACGTAAAAATGCATGAAGCTATACACTTAAAATCAACACTCTTTACTTGTTTTAGGGTATACACTTTATGCTTCAGTAAAAAATATAAGTGCCCTTAACAAAATTGGCAGAGTTATCCTCCCTCGTCCCCTCCTGTACCCAAAAATACACACAGACCAGAGATTCGTAGAGGAAATTCCACTATTACTCAAAGAACAGAATCATCTATGTCATTGAAATAATTTGAAGAATAGAAAAGGACAGCTTCCAGGGGTGCTAGGATAGCCCAATAAAAGAAAACCAAAAACCAATCTCAGATACAGATACTAAAGCAAAAGGAGCTAAATCAAAAATTATAGAAAATAATCCGGAATGTCATGACCAAGTGATAGTTACACCAGAAATGCTAAAAGTAATTATGTATTAGAAAAGACATTAATATATTTGACTATAATAGTAGATCCAGTGAGGAAAAGCATACGGTATCTCTCTAGGTCAGCATGTCCCACAGAAAGATAGTGTGAGCCATATGTGTAATTTTTCATTTTCTAGTAGCCACATTTTACAAAATTAAAAAGAAACCAATAAAACAAATTTTAATATATTTAATTAACCCAATATATCCAAAACATTACCATTTTATTAGGTAACCAGTGTAAAATTATTAATGAGAGAGTGCGCAATTTTTTGTGATAAGTTTTTACAATTTGGTGCATATTTTACTGTCCTAGCACATCTCAATTCAGACACTAAATTTTCCTGGGGAAAACTTAATCTGTGTTTAGATTTAATGAAATTTACAGTTGAAAAAGTAGATTTATATATCCAAGTTCTAAATATACTTTAGTTTTTCAATAACTGACTTATCAGTTTTTAAATTTAGTTTAATTAAAATTTTAATGTAAGTTCCTCAATCATACTAGTCCCATTTCAAGTGTTCACTAGCCAGCCACATGAGGTAGTAGTTACTGTACTGAACAGCAACGTTCTAGATGATGAAAAGGAATTTGATAAAATTCAGCATACATCTTTGATTTAAAAATCTCTGTCCACCTCCCTGGGGTCCAAAGGAGTTCTTTATAGAGACAACCAATGTTAGCAGAGAAAGACTTCACTGCATACTCTTTCTTTCCTTTTGGATTTTTACTAGGTACATTATAACACGTGAAGGCAAAGTAAACCAATCACTTTTTAATTTTTTCATACAAAAATCCTAAAAACTTTTTCACAAATTTAAAAGTCTCAGTGAAGAATAGAATACATTTTCATTTATCATAATTATTTTGAGTTAATACTATCAAATTTTTACAATTATATTTAAGGGTTTTTTATTTCAAAATATTAATTAAGGGGACACAAGTGTTTTCGTTACACGGATACCTTGAATAATGAGTAAGTCAGAGCTTTTGGTGTGCTCATCACCAGATAGTGTTCGTTGTACCCAATAGGTAAGTTTTTATCTCACGACCCCCTTCCTACCCTCCCACTTCTTGGTTTCTCATGTCCTTTTTATCGCTTTGTGCCTGTATGTACCCATCGTTTAGCTCCCACTTAGCAGTGAGAACATGTGGTGTTTGGTTTTCCATTCCCCAGGTGCTTCACTTAGGCTAATTATCTCCAGGCTGTCTAGGCAGTGGCCATGGGGGTCAGGGATGCAGGTGTTCGCTCTACCCAGGTCTAGGTGTAATGGCGGTTTGCAAGGGAGGGCAGCTTGTGGCTAGTGCGTCCGTGATGGAGAGCTGGACTGTAGGCGTGGCATCGTGCAGTGTCGTGGAGGCGTCGTGGCCCACTGGCTGGTGTGCAGGGCCAGAGGGCTTTGTTTTGCTGGTCGGCACTCGGGGCTGTGGGGCATGGCCTGCCAGCCAGCATACAAAATCAGGAAGCAGAGCCTGCCGCATGGCATGTGGGTCTTCAGGGGCGTGGACCTTCGTGTGGCGTGCAGGGCTGGGGGGCTTGGGCCTTGCTCCACTGGTCAGGGTGCGGTGGGTGCCATGGAGTCTGGGCTGCTTCATGGCTGGGGCTGTCTCCCGATTCAGGTTTCCCCGAGGCTGCTGGAGGACCCCTTGAACTCCATTTGAGCTCCCTGGGTGGGGTGGGGAGGGGGGCACCCAGCTCCCCTTCATGGATGTGTGAGTGCCTCTGCTCTGCCTGCTCCCTCCCGGCCTGGGACAATGTGGGGACAGCTGCAGCAAAGCCGCTCCCTGTGTAGACCAGGAGCTTCGGATCTGAGAGCTCAGAGTGGCCTCAGCTGTGGCAACTCCGGAACCAAGACCAGCTGATCCATGCTGAGCTTCCCCTCTGATGCAACTTCACTGCAGTCTCTAAGCAGGTCCCTGATCAGCGCAGAGGCCTGCAGGGGTGGTGGTGGTGCGGTGCCCTCACAGCTCAAGTGGCAGTGTCCATTCAGGGAGAATGGGGCCTCCTTTGTCCCTTCCCCAGGTGTAGGGGTCTCCCAGGTACCTTCCCATCTCGGTGAGTGGAACTCCCCATCCCCCTCTCTTTCACTTTGAGCGTCTCCCATCAGTTCTCTGATGATCTACAATGCTCTGTCTGAGAGGGTCCGTCTGCCAGTGAGCATCTGCTTGCATTTTCAAGCCTCTCCCAGAGAGCAGCCTGTGCGGGCAGCTTTGAGTCTGCCATCTTGGCCCCTTCCCTATTTAAGGACTTTTTAACTGGGCTACAAAGACTAAATTTACTTCTGTGCATCATTAAACTTGACTATTGAATCAACTGAATTTTACTTAAAATCTTTCAATAAATGAAACACTTGCCATCTTGAGTTACAAGCCATAAAAACAACTACCTTTCTTAAGATTATTAAAATAAACAAACTTTATATTAAATTCAGACATGTCAATTTTCAGCTTAAAGATTTTTGGTTTCTGTTTTAGCAGAAAGAGCAAAATTTTCATCACTGTTCAACGTTTTATTCAACAAACTTTTACTGGAGTTCAAGGTTACCATGAGGGTGGGCATTATTCCAAGTGTTGCAGATAGAAATCGATGCAATCTCAGTTTTGATCTCCTGTCTTCATTTTACAGAAAACTGCTCTCTAGGAATGTATATGTGTTGGTAAAATTTGAAAAGGTAAAATAAAAATAAAATTCAAGATTAATTAAGTAAAACCTAACCTTAGCTATTTTATATTTTGGGAGGATTTTTTTGGGTGAGTGGGAGAAATTCCTATAATAAATTAATTTAAGCTTCATACAGAATGAACTTACTCTAGTAAGTGCAAATGACCACAGAGTTTCTTTTTGGGGCAATAGAAGTGTTTTAACATTAGATTGTGGTAATGGTTGCATAACTTATTAGAATTACTAAAAGTCATTGAATTATACTCTTAAAATAAATGAATGTAATTTTATACAAATTATATCTCAATAAAACTGCTAAATATATAAATAAATTTACTCCATCTATAGATTCATGTAGCTATAGCTATAGCCATAGATACAGATATAGACATAGTAACATAGATATAGTATAGATACACAGGTAATAATGAAAATAGCTTCATATCTACAATATATTAGGTATTTATATATATTTTACATAATGATTACAATCTTTCTATGTAGGCATTATTAGTCCTATCTTACAAACAAGAATACTGCAGCTCAGAGATGTTGGGTATAACAGATAGTGAGTGGCAGCGGTTGAGGTTTGAGCTTGGGCAATCCAAGGCCTGTACTTATCTGGCTTCATTTTATTGTGTCTATTATGAGAATACCCCAGATAATCTAGCCTGTGAAACTGGAGTACTGCAGCTTCCTAATGCTCTATCCTGGGATGCATGCTGTAAAATTACGGCTGGTATCTGAAGAGAGGAGGAAGAAGGAAGGTTTAGACAGTGGTCTGTGGCTCGGTGTGACTCAGCAGACAAACATCCACTCTAGAAACTGTCCCAAGACCTGAGTAGTGGGGGCCACAGCCCTGGACTCACGCTCCCTCATTTGCCTGAGTCTCTTCCTAATTTGGATCCTACTCTAGCGTATGTGCCACACCCAACACGTGCATTCCAACCCCACCTTCAAATGAAACCCTCCACCCACCACTGCCTATTACCCACCCCAGAGTTTGCAGTTTTGATAGACTTGTAGCAAGGTCAGGACCCTGGGTGTAACCAGAGCAAGTGCTCCAAAACTGTCACCCACTTGTGATCATTGCTTTTTATGACCATCCAAAGAACGTGGAGGAAGCAGTGTAAAAGCAAGAGCTGGAGACTTTTGGAGAAGGTGGTCCAAAGAGTCCACAGCCCCACAGAGCCCTGCTAGGGCCTCCATCCCCCACCAGCCAAGCCTCCTGGAGTCAGAACCACACCAAGCCCCTGGTGGTAGTCTTGATAAAGCCTGTCTTGTTATCTTGAAAGAGAAAGACTCGGGTTTGTTGCTAAGGCTTTATTGAAAGATAAGACCAGACAAGTTTGTGGAGGTCGGGCCGATGCTAACATTGCTAGGCTCAGACAGGCAGATGGCTTGCCCTGCACTCCTCCTTCGGCTAGAAATCCGGGGATCACGCACATTTACAGATTTGATGACATGTCCACTAGAGACATTCTTCTCACCCTCTCCCTCTCCATCCCCTGCTTTCAGAACTGAGCTAGCTCTACAGTAACACTCGCAGGAGATGGGGGAAGTATCTCAGGTTTGGGCAAGAACCGGCTCTGCCCAGCAAAGTCACGATCCAGGTCCAGTTCTTTGCTTCCTGGGGCGGCTTGGGAGGCTCCTGGGAGATCAGCAGGTTCCTGCCCTGAAGCCACCTACCTCCGTCTACCATTCACCTTACCTTGTCCTGTTACGTGTCTTCATGAGTTGTTCCCTTGCAAGGTACTGAGTTAGTAATTACATTAGTTAATTTAATTAAATCCTGGGAAGTGATGGAGATGGAGTCCTTCTGTGGCTTCTTTTCTGGCACAAGACCAAATGCCCCAACTCCCCAGGGAAGGACAATAGTTACAGCAGTGGTCTATCTTGCTTATAGTTTCATCATCTCTTTTTATTTCCTCATCTAACATTAAACAGTATTTTGATTAAAGGTCACTTTTGGACCTTAACTAATAAACCTGCTTATATTTCCCAACTATGTTTATATTTCATTTCAGATCACCAAGTAACCAAGTCAGTATTTCATGTGACACTTTCTAACTCTATAACCAAGTGCCTAACATTTTATCCAAAAGTGAACCTCGGGAATGGAAGGTAGAAACAAGGTGTTCACGAGTGTGTTGATTTCTTCTGCTTGACACACAGTCACTAAAAAGTGAATAATACATAACTCTGATTTTCTACTAGTCTGTCCTGGAAACCATAATAACTACATTCCAGTGGATCACTCAGATTGCATGCTTGTTGTAAATCTTCTAAGGGAAAAATAGCAGACAATATTAAATAGTTAAATAGTTATACATATTAAATATTTATTAAATAGTTAAATATTCAAATTCATTCATCCTGATTATCTGTGGGGCTGATTATTCTCCACTTGCTCCCTAGCTCCATCCCTGCCCTTCTCTGCCCTGCTCCAGGCCCCAGGAGGCTGGTCCCTGTGAGCGCCTTGCTCGGGTCCCTGTCTGGCATGCATCCAGTGGATTCAGCCTTCAGAGGCAGCAGCAAGAGAGAGAAGGGGGAGGGGAGGGAGCAGTCAGGGTATTGCTTCCTGGCTCCTTCCCTGCTTTGGCACCTTGTCTCTGGCATTAGCTCTGTTTTCCCAAAACTACACCACATTTAAGAAGACGGGTGCGTGCGGTGGCTCACACCTGTAATCCTAGCACTCTGGGAGGCTGAGGCAGGAGGATCGCTTGAGTTCAAGAGTTTGAGACCAGCCTGAGCAAGAGCAAGATCATGTCTCTACTAAAAACAGAAAAATCAGCTGGGCATGGTGGTGCACGCCTGTAGTCCCAGATACTTGGGAGGCTGAAACAGGAGAGTAACTTGAGCCCAGGAGTTTGAGGTTGCTGTGAGCTATGATGATGCCACTGCTCTCCAGCCTAGGTTGACAGAGCAAGACCCTATTTAAAAAAAAAAAGCAAAACAAAACAAAAAATCCCCAATGAGTATGGTTTCACCAGATGGATGGAATTAGTAGTTGGCCTTTCCAGGCAAAGAAAAATAGGCTAGAAAGGAAAAATATATTTGGAAAAACCAAAAGCCCAGTTTGGCTGGAAGGTATCTCGTGCACAGCGGGACACTAGGAAACAAGACTGAAGGAAGGCTCACTGTGGAGGCTGGGCCAGGCTGGGGAGTGAGAACTTACCTGGGAGGCTGGGACAGTGTTCAGTGAGATGCACCTGGAGGTAGTTTTCAGGAGAGATGGGAAGAGATACCACACACACGATGTCAAAGATCTCCTACCTGGGGCAGAAATACCAAAAAGCAGGGTGTCGAGAGAGCAGTGGGCACTGCTTCCTTCTGTGCCTTTTCTAAGACTAAGGAAAACCAGACCAAATCATCCCATTAATGGGGATAAATTAACCCTAGGATAAAGGCTGCCCTGGAACTGCCTTTAAAACGTTTGAAAGCAAATTTTGATAGGGGTCAAACTGATCTTAAGTAAGTTAATATATGCCAGAACCAAACAAAAACACTATTTATAGAAATATGACAAAATCCAGCACAAAACCAAGTAAAAAGCACAATAAATACATGAAAAAATTACCAGGCATGTAAAGAAAAAGAAAACTATGACCCATAACAAAGAGTAAAATCAACCAATAAAGACAGATTCAGAAATGACAAAGCAGACAAGGGTATATAGAAATGCTTCATATACTCAAAAAGTAGAAGGGAAAAACAAATGTGATTAAAAAAAATGGAAGACATAAAAAGATCCAAATGGGATTTCTAGAGATAAAAATGCATTATCCAAAGCAAAAAATACACTGGATGGGATTACTGGCAGATTAGACACTGCAGAAGAAAAGCTCAGCACACTGGTATACAAAGCAGTAGGAACTATAGAAAAGTGAAAGAGAAAAAAGACTAAAACTCATGAATAAGAGTATCAGTGACCTGCGAGATAATATCAACCTATGTAACATACATGTAATTTGAGTCCTAGAAGAAGAGTAAATACAGGGTGAACATAAAAATATTCAAAGAAACAATGGCCAAATTTTTCCCAATTTGATTAAAACTATACACAAACAAACCCGAGAATCTCAATGAACCCCAAGCAGAATAAATCAAAGAAAACCACACTAAGGTACATCATAATTGAAGTGTGAAAACCAGTGATAAAGATAAATTTGTAAAAGCAGGAAGAAAAACAAGGTATATCGCACACAGAGGAACAAAGATAAGAATCATAGCAGGCCGGGCGCGGTGGCTCATGCCTGTAATCCTAGCACTCTGGGAGGCCGAGGCAGGAGGATCGCTCAAGGTCAGGAATTCGAGACCAGCCTGAGCAAGAGCGAGACCTCATCTCTACTAAAAATAGAAAGAAATTAATTGGCCAACTAAAAATATATAGAAAAAATTAGCCGGGCATGGTGGTGCATGCCCATAGTCCTAGCTACTCGGGAGGTTGAGGCAGAAGGATTGCTTGAGCCCAGGAGTTTGAGGTTGCTGTGAGCTAGCCCGGGCAACAGAGTGAGACTGTCTCAAAAAAAAAAAAAAAAGATTTAGGTAATAGTAATAACTTTATGCAAAAGATTTATGTTTTTATTGTTTACTTTGTTTTATTGTATATACTTAAGGTAGACAACATGATGTTTTGATACAGATAGTGAAATGGTTACTACAGTCAAGCAAATTAACATAGCAACCATCTCACACAGTTATCCATTTTTTTGTGTGGCAGGACCACCTAAAATCTACTCTTTTAGCAAAAATCCCAAATACAGTACAATATTATTAACTATAGTTCTAATGTTGTACATTAGATCTCTAGACTTCATTGTATATATCTGCAGTTTTATATCCTTTGGCCTACATCTCATTTCCTCCGTCCCTCCTTGCCCCTGGTAACCACTGTTTTATTCTCTTTCTCTACCTCTGTGTATTTGACTTCTTTTTGTTTAGATTCCACACAAATGTGAGATTATACTGTCTTTTTCTTTCTGTGTCTGTTTTATTTCATTTAGCGTAATGTCCTCCAAGTTTATCCATGTCGTGGCAAATGGCAAGATCTCCTTTTTTAAGGCTGAACGATATTCTACTATATGTAGATACACCACAGTTTTTTTATCCCTTGATCATCTGTGGATAGATATGTTGGTTGTTTCCACACCTTGGCTATTGTGAATAATGCTACAATAAACATGGGAGTGCAGATAGCTTTATGAGGTGGTGATTTCTTTTCCTTTGGGTATATACCCAGAAGAGGGATTTCTGGGTTATATGGTTAATTTTATTTTTAATCTCTTTAGGAACCTCTACACTGTTTTCCACAGTGGCTGTACAAATCTTCATTCCCACCAATAGTATACAAGGGTTCCCTCAAAAAACTTATGTTTAAACTGAGCACCCTGCAGAATTATAATAAATTATTTTTTCAGACACTAAAGAGACATATATAGAAACAAAAAGCCAAATGATATGTCTAAAGACAACTGTAACAAATTCCAAAAAATAAACATGATGTAGTGAAAACTTTGTGATCACAGTATAATCAGACTCAACAAGCATTCAAAGAAGAAATGAATCTAAGAAATAGAATCCTTAATAAATGAGTTGCATTAATTAAATAATAAAGAGAATATCAAAACTTGCATAAAAGAATATCTTTAAAATAGTAGTATTAAGGACACAAATATTAATATCTAAGAGGAAACTGTTCTATAAATAGAAGAAAGTTAAACCACTAAGCACTTCCAATACTAATACACTACAAAAAAATTAACGACTTCATTTTAAAATGTTAAAAAGTAAATAAAACCAATATAAAGATATCAGAAGAAAAGCACTTATACCAATTTAACACAGATGAAGTGGAAATATTTTCTTTATATCATAAAAAGCAATAGTATTAGCTAACCTAATCAAACTAGATTAATCCAAAGGAAAAAACAAAACTAGATTAAACTAAGCTAAACCCTGTAATATGCTAATATGCTGGTAGGCTCAATCTAGACTTTGCTGTCATCTCAAGTTTACTATTCTCTCTAATAACCTGGAAAAGAGAATCAGGGTAACTTGGAAGCAAGGGTGGCTGATTATTAGTTGCTGCAATGGATTATATTTTAGACACTGAAAATGTAAATTTTTCTCAGGGTGTTACTATTATTTTTTGCATAAACTCTGTCAGAAAATATAGTTTTGTTTTATTATTCACCACCACAGTGGGAGGTTAGGGGGTGGAGGAGGTTATTGTGAAAAAAGATCTCTCCTTTCCCCTTACTTCTCCTGTCCTCCCCTCTCCTTCCTCCTTCTCCCCTCTCCCTCATCCCTTTCCTAAGAAAACTATTTTTTCATTAAGCTACGGCTGATGCATGGTCCTTTCTGGCAGGCAAGGAAGAGTCATCACATGGGCAGGGATAATCGGTCCTAATCATCAGGAGGAGGTAGAACTGCTTTGTGTCTCAGAGATGCAGAGAGACCAATACAGAGATGCACGGTATTCCCCACAATTAGTCTTTCATTGGCTTTTATTGGGAGGAAACAGTAACTTATAGGAGGGATTTATTGGAATAGAGGGACAAATAAAAGCAGTGCAGAGAGGATGAAAGCACACTGCAGAGAGGACGACAATTCAAGATGATTATCTTTTTTTCCCATGTATGATGGAGAAAGGCAATCATTTTTGCTGGGTTTAGTATGGGAAAGATTGAAGCTGATTCTCGAAATATGGTTGGAAAATTTTAAAAATCAGATGATTAAAAAATTACCACTAATTGCACCATCCTGACAAAGTATTTATGCCTTGAAACATTTTTCTCAGTATTTTTAATTAATGCTGTGATCAACTGTGTAACTCTTGTTTTTTATTAAAGTTATTAATTGAAATATAAACAATATAGGAAACTATAATGATAATGAAAAATCATCACCCCAAATCCCATCACCCAGAAATAATGACTCATTATTTTTGTGCCTTTCTTTACTATCATTGAGTATTTTTATATAGTTTCCATCATTTGGAATATGCTGGGCTTTTAAAAATAGTTAACTCAGGATATTCATAAATCCTACATTGAAGATTTTTAAATGATAGAGACTATAATACAATAACTACAAAATGGCTCAAATCAACCAATATAATATTTAAAGTTACAAAAAGCCATTATATTTTTCTAATAAAAGTGGGACTATTGAAATTTTCTATTCAATTATTCTCTTGTGAATAGAGGGAAACTCATTTTGGGCTCAATTTCATCCAGAAAAGTCTCTTAAATAGTTCAGTCATTATTACCAATTACTGGGTTAGGACATTAAGGGTGATTAGTTTATGTCATCCTCAAAAATGACATAATTTTCCTACTAAATTGTGAAATGAGACATACATGAAAAATTAAAAAGAACAACACAAATTTTAAAAACCTTCTAGTACTAGACTAATCTTGTAATTATTCTAAGAAAATAACTTTGCAAGCACTGAGAAACATTCACTGAGTTACAGAATCCAACTAGCAATGAATCACCCAAAGATACACTGCATTCAGAGCATTCAGCTTGTCAAGGAAAGTCAATTTAAAATGATTTAACTATTCTAGATTTTAAGACTAGTTAATTTTGGAAAAGGTCTTCAAGTAGTATTTTGAAGAAAGATGCATCAGTAGTATATTTTCCCAGCTCTTAACTCTTCAAGTATCAAATTATTTGTCTCCATTAATGAAAAACAATTTAGCTTGATTCTCAAGTCACCACCTTTTTCCCCTAGAAAGTCTAAAAGTATGAATTTATTGTCTTCTGGTACTTCATACCAAAAACAAAACATCCAAATGTAGTATTCTTTTCATTCGTTTTTAGGTAACTTTTTTCTGCTTCCTGGATGTTTATAGGAGTTTACATTAAACTTTATAATGTATCTCATTTGACAAAGTATCTAGAAACAGTATTCCTTATGTCAGGTCATAGTTGTTTGTTCTCGGTTCTTGGTGTGCTCTTAGCCAAAGAATGACCAGACACACCAAAAGCAAGGCAAGAATGAAATGAAGTTTGCTGAGGGAGGATAAGATAAGTTTACAGAGAAAGAGTAAGAGCAAGATATAGTTTCACAGAGCAAGAGCAAGATACATTCACCCAGATGAAGAACAGGTCCCCCTGTCGTAACAAAAGGGCTCTGGTAATGTTTTGGGGTCTTGTTTTACAGTGTCTGGATTGGGCCCTCCTCATGGTTCAGACAGCACCACTGAACCACTTTGATGGACAGTTAATGACATGATAATCAGCCTTACCATTACTCTAAGTCACTTTCCAGATCCTATTGTGTCTGGGCTGCCTGGCACTTGGGCTGGGGAATTTCCTGCATTCTTTTGCAGATTGGCAGGGTGTTCCTCCTTCTCCCGAGGTGTGGCAGTTGTTCCAGGAAGGATTAAAGTGGGGCAGCACCAAAACTAGCACCAGCCTTTGTCCCTAGGAGAGCCAGAATCCCTCACTATCTACCTAACATATTGTTTTTGCTAGCGTTCAGTGACCATTTTGTTCTTCACACTCAGGGCAGTTTTTTTGTTGTTGTTGTTCAAAAATTAACTTTTCATCAATTATAACTGATCAAATGATTATTGTTTGTCTTTGTCTCTTCACTTATTCCCATACTTTGTATTTAAATTATCCACCCTTCTCAGCACAACCATCTTTGTATATAGAAAACTCTTTGTTTTTTCTTAACCTTTCAGAACCTCTCAAGCAACTCAGCCATAATAGAGCATTACAACGAAAATATGGTTTTACTGCTCATTAGCACCGAAAACTGTTATTTCATTTTATTTGACCTATAATCTTTCCTTATTTCTAATTTCATCATTTTGCTCATTTTATTCACCTTTTCCTTCAATTAATCCTCTTCTCTTTTCATTTGAACTTGGTGAGTCTTGGTTTTCTTAACACTTTAAAACATAAAATTTGCCTTCTTGCATTCTTTGTAAATAGCAAACATTTCCAAAATGTTGGTTTGATTAATGTGGGCTATTATTTCCAGATGTATGATAAAGAAAACCAGAATATGTCAACTCAAAATGGCTCTTTGACACAAAGCTTATTTTCAGCTGAAGGCAATTAAAAAGCAGGAGATTCACTCTTTTCAATAAATGGTGTTGGGAAAACTGGATAGCTACATGCAGAAGAATGAAACTGGATCCCTACCTCTCACCTCTCACAAAAATACACTCAAGATGGTTAACAGACTTAAACCTAAGGCATGAAACCTTAAGAATCCTAGAGGAAGATGTCAGGAAGACCCTCTCAGACATCAGTTTAGGCAATGAATTCTTGAAGAAGTCCCCAAAGCAATAACTGCAGCAACAAAAATAAACAAATGGGATCTGATCAAATTAAAAAGCTTCTACACAGCCAAAGAAACTATCACTAGAGCAAATAGACTACCCACAGAATGGGAGAAAATATTTGCTCTCTACAGTTCCAATAAAGGTCTGATAACAAGAATCTACCTAGAACTCAAAAGAATTAATGAGAAAAAATCAAACAACCCCATCAATAAATGGGAGTGTTGGTTGTACGTAGATACAGTTGGAGCACTATGTATGTACTCTATGGACTACTTTGACAGAGTAGATTTTTAAATGTAACAAGATAAGTCAACTTGAGTGGCAATATATTTTGGGAAATCAGCTCACTATAAATTGTGACTGTAAACATTATACTGTAAATGCTTTGTAGTTTTCCCCCAATAAAAAAG
>CAUYRT010024635.1:0-36013 GCA_963574885.1 Lepilemur ruficaudatus
ATTCAATCACACTGCTCATTATTGGTATGTTCATGTTTTGTATTTCTTCCTGTTTCAATCTTGCTACGTTATAAGTTTCCAGGAATTTATCCATTTTTCTCTCAGCTTTCCAGTTTGTTAGTGTATAGTTGTTCATAATAGTTTCTGATGATATTTGTATTTCTGTGGTATCATTTTAATGTCTCCTTTTTATTTCTGAATTTGTTTATTTGGGTCTTGCCTCTTCTTTTCATGGTTATCTAGCAGTTTATTAATTATGTAGCAGTTTATCTAGCAGTTTATCAATTTTGTTTACTCTTTCGAAGAAGCAAATTTTGTTTCAGTGATCCTTGTATTGGATTTTTAGTTCTATTTTGTTTAGTTCTGCTGTGAACTTTATTATTTTTTTCTCTCTGCTAATTTGGGGTTCACTTTGTTTCTGCTTTACTAGTTCCTTGAGATACATAGTTAGATTGTTTATTTGATATCTTTCTACTTTTTTGATGTAGGTGTTTATTGCTATAAACTTCTATCTTACAACTGCTTTTTCTGTATCGAACAAGTTTTCATTTGTTGTGTTTCCACTTTCATTTATTTCAAGAATTTTTGATTTTCATCTTAATTTTTTCATTGACCCGATCGTCTTTCAAGAGCATGTTGTTTAATTTCAATGTGTTTGTATAGTTTCCGGAGTTCTTCCCGGTACTGACTCCTAGATTTATTCCACTGTGGTCTGATAAGTTACTTGACATGATTTCAATTTTTAAAAATTTTGTGGATCTTGTTTCATCGCCTAACATATGGTCTATCCTGGAGAATCTTCCATGTGCTCATGAGAAGAATGTATATTCTGCACTGGTTGGGTAAAATGTTCTATAAATGTCTGTTAAGTCCATTTAGTCTGAAGTCCAGCTTAAATCCAATGTTTCTTTATTGATTTTCTGTTTAGATGGTCTGTCACATGCTGAGAGTGGGATGTTGAGGTACCCTACTATTATTGTAATGGGGTTTTATCTCTCTTTACATCTAGTAGTATTTGCTTTATGAATCTGGATGCTCCAAGGTTGGGTGCATATATACTTAGAATTATTATATCCTCTTGTTGGATTGATCCCTTTATCATTATCTAATAACCTTCTTTGTCTTTTCTTAATGTTTTTGACTTAAGCCTTGTTTTACCAGATATAAGTATAGCTATTTTTTCTGGCTTTTAGTTTCTGTTTGCATGGACTATCTTTTTCTATCTTTTTATTTTCAACCTGTATGTGTCTTTACAGGTAAAGTGAATTTATTTTTTAATTTTTATTTTGTTTCAGAATATTATGGGAGCACACACATTTTGGTTACATAATTTTCTTTTGTACCATTTGAATCAAAGTTACAAGTGTGCCCTTCACAAATAGTGTGCATTGTACATGATAGGTTTGAATTTACCCATCTCTTCCTCTACCCAACCTACCTGATTTCCCGTGAGTTTTACTTCCATATATACACATAAGTGTTGATTAGTTCCAATTTAGTATTGAGTACATGTGGTGTTTATTTTTCCATTCTTGCTATACTTTGCTTAGAAGAATGGTCTCCAGTTCCATCCAAGTTGTTACAAAAGATACTACATCACCATTTTTTTATGGCTGAGCAGTACTCCATGGTATACCTATACCACAATTTATTAATCCACTCATGTACTGATGGGCACTTGAGTGGTTTCCACATCTTTGTGATCATGAATTGTGCTGCTATAAACATTGCAGTGCAAGTGTCTTCTTTGTAAAATGTTTTTTTTTCCCCTCTGGGTAAATACTTAGTAGTGGTATTGCTGGATCAAATGGTAGGTCTGCTTTTAGTTCTTTGAGGTATCTCCACACTACTTTCCATAGAGGTTGTACTAGTTTGCAGTCCCACCAATAGTGTATAAGTGTTCCTTTTCTCTCTGCATCCATGCCAGCATCTGTTGCTTTGGGACTTTTTGATAAAAGGCATTCTCACTGCAGGTAGGTAATATCTCATTGTGGTTTTGATTTGCATTTCCCTGATGATTAGAGATGTTGAGCATTTTTTCATGTGTTCATTGGCCATTAGTCTATCTTCATTTGAAAAGTTTCTGTTCAGTACTTTTGCCCACTTTTTAATAAAGTGCCTTTCTTGTAGGCAGCATATAGTTGATCGTTTGATCATTTTTTTTTTTTGCTGTTGTTGTTGTTTTTCTATTCGGCCAGTCTGTATCTTTTAAGTAGAGCATTTAACGGACTTACATTCAAAGTTATTATTGATATGTGAGGTTTTCCCCTGTCATATTGTTTTTTCTTTCATATATATGAAATAAATATATAATATATATAAGAAATATGTTTATATTCCTTGTTTCTTCATTTTTATTTTCCTCATTTGTGTTTTTTACTTTTCCAGTAGGTTTCAGATTTTCATGTGTTTTCATGATAGTAACTCTTATCTTTTCACTTCCAGGTTTAGAATTCTCTTGAGCATTTCTTGTGGGGCTGGTGTAGTAGTGATGAATTCCCTCAGCATTTGCGTGTTTGTAAAAGACTTTTTTTCTTCATTTATGAAAGATAATTTTGCTGGATATATTAATATTATCCTTGGGTGGCAGTTTTTTTCTTTCAGTAGTTTGAATGTATCATCCTATTTTCTCCTGGCCTGTAAGCTTTCTGCTAAGAAGTCTTCTATTAGTTTGATGGGGGTGCCTTCCTTTATAGATAACTAGATGCTTTTCTCTTACTGTTTTTTAAAATTCTCACTTTTTCTTTGACTTTAGACAGTTTTATTATAATGTGCTGTGGTGAAGACCTTTTTGCATTTTATGTGTTTGAGGATTGCTAGGCCTCCGGCATCTAGATGGTCTAAATTGCTTGCTAGACTTGGGAAATTTTCATCTATTATTTAAATAGGTTTTTGGGCACTTTTATTCTCTCTTCATCCTCTGGGATACCAATAATTGGTATATTTGGTCACTTTGTGATATCCCATATATCATGAAGACTTTGCTCATTCATTTTTATTCTTTGTCTCTGTTTTTGTCTGATTAGGTTATTTCAAAAGACCTGTTCTCAAGTTCTGAGATTCTGTTTTTCTGCCTGATCTAGTCTATCATTGAAGCTTTCAACTGTATTTTTTTTTCAAATGTATTTTGTATTTCATTCAATGAATTCTTCAACTCCAGAATTTCTGTTTGGTTATTTTTTATGGTACCTATCTCTTTGGTAAATTTCTCATTGGTTATCCTAAATTGTTTTTCTGATTTTTAAAATATATATTTTTTTAGTTCTCTTGTATCCCACTGAGCTTGTTTAGCATAAACATTTCAAATTCTTTTTCTAGTATTTCATGAATTTCTTTCTGATTGGGATTTGTCACTGAAGAATTATTGCATTTCTTCAAAGGTGTCATATTTCCTCGCTGTTTCATATTTCTTGTGTCCTTATGTTGATATCTGCTCAACTGGTGTAATAGTTGCTCTTCTGAATTTTTTGAATTTTCCTTTCTAGGGGAGGAATTTTTCTTGAGGATATGTCAATGGTCTTTGTTGGATAGGGTCCTTTGGCTTTGATTCTGACTGTGCAGTAGTGTAGTTAGTATCTGTATGATTTCTTTGGCTGTAAACAGTGTCAGTGGTATCTGTGATTTCCTGAGTGGCTTAGGATGATGTTATTAGTGGAGGCTGTGGTGAAGCTTTTCTGGGGACAGGGATGCCAGGTAGGCCAGTCTTCAGGCTCCAGTGGTGGCAGTAAAGTGCTGAGTGTGCCTGTTCTTGGCCCCAGCATGGCCTACGCTGGTACTGGTGTTAGTGGGTCTAGGCAGGCTGATTCTTGGGCCTCCAGGTTGCTTGCTCAGAAGCCAGTAATGCCAGCAATTTCATAGGCATATGGGTAGGCTTTTGGGGCCCTGGGCAGCTGATGTGGCATGGGTTATAGCAGTAGCAGTGGTGGGATGATCCTGTAGGTCCTGAACAGTGCATGCTGGCATTGGCAGTGGCTGTGGTGGGCCAAGCAGGCTGGTCACCAGGCTCTTATGTGGCACATATTGGTGGGTGTTGTTGGGAGCATTTGCAGCAGGCTGCATCAATTTGTCTTCAGGTTCTCAAGGGGGTGCACAGATGCCAGAGGTGGTAGAATGGGCAGAGTCATCCCCAGGTCATCAATAGGCATTCTTGGGGAGGTGGAAAAGGTCTTACCTCAGGCCCCCAGTTGTGTGCAGGTGCATAGACTGTAGTAGGCAGATGGAGAGATCTGTGGCAGTGGGTGTGGATAACCTGACCTCAGGGCTCTTACAGAGCACAGGGGTCCTCCTGTTTGTGTGGGTGGAGTTGCTATCAGCAATCTCTTGCATACAGCTCTCAGATTCTGGGGAGTGCACACTTTGTCTTCTGCAGTAGCAGTGGCTGCAGCAGTGTGTGTGAGAAGCCTGTATTCAGGACACTGGAGCAGAGAAGCCTTTCTGCTGGCATGGGCAGGGTTGGCACCCACAGCTCCAAACAGGAAGCTCTTCAGTTCTGGGTAGCATGTGCTTTGGCTCCTGACTCAGTAGTAACTGAGGATCTTTCTCTGTGTGTGCAGGGCTGAGCACAGGGTGCTTGCTGCCAGTGGGGTTGAGGTTGTCACCCACAGTTCCAGACATGCAGCCCTCCAATTTGCCTGCCCCAGCCACTGGCAGCAGCAGCAGTGGCTGTGGCTGTGGTGGTGGGTAGGCGTTGGGGGGAAAAGATTCTACTCTCTTACTGAGAGCCTGAGAACAGAGTCTGTGCTGCTGCTGGGGGTGGGGTTGATCCTTACAGCCCCAGATAGAGAGCTCTTGGCTTCTGGAAAATTCACACTCTGCTTTCCTTTGTCTCGGGGGCTGCTTCCTTGGTGCGCTGTACCATCCTTTCTTTAGGGAGTAGTACTCTGTGTGGACTAGCATACTGGGTACCTCACAGCACCTCTGGGTCCAGCCAGCACTGATCTATGGTAGTCTTCCAGGTAGACACTGGGAGATGTCACTGGGGCTCCTGAAATGTGGAGATACGGGGGCCATGGTTCCCACAGCAGGGTGCAGTTCAATGGTGGCAGTGCTTTCACAGTGATGCCAAATGGCAGCCACTTAGGTCTTAGGGGAAAGCATGACCCAGCATGAGTTCCTCGCCTGGCCCCATCCCTGCCCGTGCTAGTTTCAATTCATGTAGTAGAAGAGCTCTCCTGTGGTTAGGATTGCAATAGTACGTGGTGGGGATGTGGACCACTGAGTGTCTCTAATTCTTTCCCCACAAAAAGAACCCCATTGGAGCTCCTAGCTGATCTCAGCCCAGTTGGCGGCCCAGTTTTTTCTCCTTCTGTGTCTCGGGTGTTTCCTGCGTCTTCTCTGTTGAACTTCAGTGTTTTGTCCTAGATGTTCTATTTGAAGCATGATGATCTATTCTCAATTTTGGTTCTTCTTTCTGGAGAAGGCAAGTGTCCAATGTCCCTAGTCAGCCATCTTAAGCCAATCTCTAAGAAGAGTATTCATCATCATCATCATCGTCATCAGTCTGTTTGGGCAGATATAAGAGAATACCATGGACTAGACGGCTTGTAAACAACAGAAATTTTTCTTTCCATCTCGAGGATGGAAAGTCCAATATCAAGGCACTGGCAGATTTGGTGTCTGGTGAGGGCCTGTCTTCCTTGTTCAAAGACGGCCTTCTACTATGTCCTCACATGGTGGAAGGGGCAAGACAGCTTTCTGGGGCTTCTTAGATAAGGGTATAATTCCCACTCATGAGGGCTCTGCCCCCATGACCTAATAACCTCCCATAGATCCCACCTCCAAATATTGTCACATTGGGTTTTAGGTTTTATCATATAACTTTTGAGGGGACACACATATTTAGCCTATAGCAGCAGTCTCCAGCATTTTTGGCACCAGGGACTGGTTTCATGGAAGACAATTGTTCCACAGACCCAGTGGGGGAGATGGTTTCAGGATGATTCAAGCGCATTACATTTATTGTGCAGTCAAACTTCTCTGCTAATGATAATCTGTATTTGCAGCCGCTCCCCAGCGCTAGCATCACTTCAGCTCCACCTCAGATCATCAGGCATTAGATTCTCATAAGGAGTGGGCAGCCTAGATCTCTCACATGCTCAGTTTGCAGTAGGGTTCGCACTCCTATGAGAATCTAATGCTGCTAATATGACAAGAGGTGGAACTTATGTAGTGATTTGAAAGATGGGGAGCAGCTATAAATACAATGAAGTTTTGCTCACCCACCGCTCACCTCCTGCTGTGTGGCCAGTTCCTAACAGGCCACAGACTAGTACTGATCCACAGCCTCGGGGGTTGTGGACCACAGGTCTATAACAATCATCATCATCATCATCCTATTTATTGAGCACCTACAATGTACCGGACACTGCTATGAGTACTTTATATATAAATATCAACAATAAAATTAGAGTAGGTAATATAAACTAAGAAGTGTTTTTACACTAAAGTTTGTAGATAATCAAATAAAAATATGATCAGCTTATCTCTGCTTACTGACAGCTTTGTAAAAGCAAAGAAGCTTGAAAGGTTATTTGAAAGGTTATTAAAAATTGTAAGATTTACTTTATTACTTCAAGGAATGTTCAGAAATTTCACTGGGAGGGTAATTTATGAAAAGATAACTGTCTGCATGAAGTCATAATTGACCATGAGTGGCACCAAAATATGGCCCTGAAGATGAGATCACATCTCATAATGTAACAGAGAAGAGAAGGTGCATCTGAGCTGTGACATGCAGGAGAAATATAATCTAGATAGGAAAGTGATGAACATCAGAAGTAGGGAAAATAGTATTAAGAAATCTGTAGCAGTGAGATTACCAAAGTATTCATAAAAAAAGAAAGATTCACATGAATCTACTAAGCCTGAAAAATTATCCTGGAGTCTTGATAATGATAATTAATACATATTAAGCACTTCTACAGGAGGAACAATTCTGACTATTTTACAAGTATTAAGTAACTTAATCCATAAAGCAACAATATGAAGTATGGACCATTATTGTCCCTATTTTAGAGATAAGTAAACTGAGGTATAGGAAAATTAAGTAATTTGACCAAAGTTACACAACCAGCAAGTGATAGAGCTATAATTTGCACTCAGGGTTCAGAGTTTATGTGTGGTAATTAGGTCACTAAATCAGTCAGATTATAGCATCATTATTTCTAGTAACATTTAAAATAGAGAAGGTTCAAAGATTTAGGAAACATGGTTAATACTTAGCAAAATGGGTCCTTGGAGGAAATGCCTTAGCAATTGATACCATTTATCCCAGAGTTAAACTTTATAACAGTTAAGGAGTAGCTTGATTAATGCCTTCAGGTTTACGAAAATGTTTGATCTATTTGCTGATTTAAATCATATTGGACCTATAGTATGCAAGGTGAAAAGTATTAAGTGCTATTGAGAAATAAGAAAAGAGAATGGATTTGACTCCCCTTATGAGAGAATCTTAACTTGAATAAGGAAGCAAAGTTTGAATTGGACATAAGGAAGAGCATCTTGACTGCAGTGAGTGAGAAGATTCTGGAAGGAGCTACTAAGAGTAGTTGGGAAGTGTACATTCTAAGAAAGCTTCAGAACAGGAAAGATAATTATTTCTGTCCTGCTTGGCTTAGATGGCTGTTCTGTCCAAAGGCAAGAGGGTGAGGACAGAAAGAAAATTTCTCTACCTCCCTTTCTGATAGAGAAATTTCAGGTTCTAAGATTTTGACTCGATACAAATGAAACATCATAAGATCTTTAGAAATCTCTACGTTTTAATTACCTTTTTAATAAATAAAATTGAGGATTACTTTTTTCAACCCTAATCACACACTCAGAGGCAATGACAGGGCACTTGGCTGGAATTTCATGAATTCAGTGCCTCTTCCTGGAACAACTAACTTATCAACCTTACAGTGAACACTACTCAAAATTATATCTCAGAAAAAATTGCCATGCCACTGAGCTTCGGGGTAATTAATGAAGAAGAGACACAGCAATGTTAAATCCTCAGATGCCAAGCATCTTAAATGAGAAGTTCTTGAAGACAAAGACCACACCTCTGACTGTGCTTGGTAAGTGCTTTACACACAGAGCAGGCTGAGTAAAATAGTATTGAATTTAAGAATGATGCGTGCAATTCAAGCCTATGTACATTTCTGTATTTAGACTAGGAAACAAGACAACCCTTAATCTTGAGAACAGAAATAGTTGTTAACATATAATGAATGCTTACCATGTACCAGGTACCAGCTAAGTACTTTACATCAGTGTTTGCAGGAGCCATCTGAGATAGGAATATTTAATATCCTTCATTCACAGATTGAAAACTGAGTCCAGATAGGTTGATTTGTAATTGATCTGGGTTTACAGCTTAGGCCTAACTTCAGAGCCAGACTCCGAACCTCCTTTCTCATTTTATCCAATAATAATTCCCTTCCACTCTAGTCTGAATTATGCTATCAAAAACAAGTATTTTATTATTTCTCCAAATGAAGGGATAGGCAAAATTCTACCCAAAAGCATTGAGTTCTGAATTTTAGACCTCAAAACAAACATAAGGAAGGGAAGTAGTTGCTGGTTTTGCCCCAGTTCTTGTGCAGGATTGGCTTCCTAGACGGAGCCTTTCCTCTTAATCTTTTCATGATCTAAGGGGAAAAAGTGACTCTCACTCGAGGAGAGAGTTGTTTGGTGGTAGCGCAGGTTCTCGTTTCTCCCTCTGTTGGCGTCCATGTCATGGTCCATAAACAGGCACACAATAGTTTTCCCGTCGGGTTTGCTTACAAGGGTGATTTGTTTGTTTGAGTCCAAGATGAAGACTTGAAAAATCTAAAATCAGTTGTTATTTTTCAACTCACAAGATTTCCTGCCAGTGGAAAGAAAGGACTGCTCTCCACCCCAGGATTCTCTAATGGGGCCACATGTCAACAGCAGGAGGGAGAAGCAGCCAACTGTCTCTCGAGGGGGAGAGTAGAAGGGCTAATCACATGGCCCATTTCTGGGTAAAGAAAGACAGAAAAGACTCAGGTATATTTAGCTCTTCTGAATTCTCCCAGTGATCACTGAGAGAGAAATCAAACAGCAATATGTAAAGGTCAGATCATTTCATCACTGTCCTTTCAGAACTGGGAAATTGCATTATGAAATGCAAATGGCATCTCGAGGTTAAAATAGCAAGTTATTATTACCACATAGCTTACAGGAGATATTTTTCATTTTCCGCCTAGTAGAGGAATATACTTTTTTATTTTATTTTTTTTAATCTCTGTTTCTTTTGGCTTGATCTAAATGAAGGCAATAGAAACAATCATTTAGCTTGCTTGTATAGGAACAAACAACAAAAATTTACTGCAGGTAAATGGTATATTTATAAAGTAGAAAACAGTCATAGAATATAGTTTAAGAAAAAACGGCTAGGTTGAAATAAACTGTGTTTCTGTACCTCAAAACTGCAGACTTAGGCTATTCAAAAGGTCACTAAATTCTGTTGAAGCCATTATAGGATTTCACATTTGCTGTTTTTGGTACTACAGAAGGCACGGTATTGCTACTCACCCATATAGATCTTGCTGTATTTGTTCATCCTTCACAGCTAAAAATAATATATGCTCTTATGTGTCAGTGGAGAGTTTAGTAAGCACACACTACACTATGTGTGTGTTATCACTGCAACTTAGCTCCACACACATTTGGGAATACACAGGTCAGATCAGGTCAGAATTTTATTGCCTTCAGCTCAAGGATATTGCTAAGTTCCTGGGGTGGGGAGGGCTGCAGCACAAAGTAAGCTTTAGGAAAAGTTATAATTTTAAGCATAATGCATTGTGGATTTTACTGAGGTATGAAAATATGTAATTTCAGAATGACTTTCATAATTGAAATCATCGGACCAGTACATTATTTTGGAACTTCTAAACCCATTTATCTCTAACTTTATTGGAGAGTTAGTAGAAAAGAAAGACCATGTCAGCCAATAAACATATATACTTTTAAGAGATGCTTGTCAGAAGTCCCCAAAACGTTTTGGGAAATTCCGGATACAAAGGGGGGAAGTAAATGCCAATGTACGTAGTTCAGAGGAGCAAAGAATAATTTTGGTGAATATGAGTCTATAGATACCTGTTTATCATCTCTGTTGGATATCTGGTCTATTATAAACAGATGTCCAGCTCTGTTAGAAAGCCTATTTTCCCTGAGATCTGTCCCTTTGCATTCAGGAGTGAAATTAACAACAAATTTTCAGCTCCATCTCCAGACTCCTGAGTTCATGGTAATGGAGACTCAGCTGGTCGCCAGGTGTTCTCGAAAAGCAGCATGATGGAAAACGAATGGGTTATTACTTGGCCCACCCTGAGTTCAGGCTTTGTGTGTGCCCTCTCCATTAATTTCCCTTCCTTTTTGTCAGGGCAGGACAACAAAAATGCCATTTAAACTCGTAAAACCTGATCCTTCTTCCTCAGGAAGAGGGCATGGTTTATGTCAGTAGGAAAATAAGTCTTTGGGCTACTCCTCCCGCTCCATGAGACAGGGAGGGAGGGAGAAAGAGAGGCCTGGGGTTTCAAAGGCTCCGCCAGTTTTCCCATGGTGCTAACGGGCAAGATCAGGAATAACAGGCCCTTAGTTTGGGGGAAATGTTAAGGAGCCTTTAGGAACACAAAATTATGTCTGGAGTCAAGAAAGGGAGAAGAGATAAAATTTTCTGGGAAATAAGTGAGAGAAGTTGAGGGCAAAGCAGAAAATGGAGAACCAGGGAGAGGAGGCAGATTGGAAACAAAAAAAGCCGAGAGACTAGACAAAAGGTTGAAGTTCTCAGAAAATATTTCCCAGTGTTATACTAGCAGAGGGACTTTAAAACGGGGATTTTATTGTTCAATCATATGTGTTTTTTTATTACTGTGATGTTAAACATCATTGCTCTTCCACTTTTTTAATAAAGTCTGGCATTTACACAAATGTGTTGTTGGAGTGGTTTGGGGGAGCTCTTAGTTCCACATCTGGGTCAGCATGGAGTATCAGAAAGAGAACAGCCATGCATTTAACATGAGTTAATAATAACATGAGTTGAGAAGAAACAGATCAGAGCCAGAGGCAACCATGAAAATATATTTGGACATTTATAAAAAATCCCAGGGAAAGCATTAGACTTTTAATAGTATGTGGTAGAGGGCTCAGGTTAACTTATTTCAGTCTCAAAGAAAGTCAGGCAGCAAGTAGTTATATACAAAATACGACTAAAACCACCATATTCGAAGCAGAAAACCTGGTGCCTAGTAGGTACTGAATAAACCTGAGTCCCTGTTTTTTCACAGAAGCAATATGGATGCCATGACATTATTGGAAAGGAAGACGAGAAAGACTTGAGTTGAGGGTTCTAAGAGACAAGAGCATGGCAGTAAGACACAATCACTTGCTGAAGCTGCAGACACATGGGTGGATATCACATACACACGCATGTACACACACACACACAGGGGAGAGGAGCTATCTGGCAATTCAGTCCCCATAGCACACCCACAGTTACTTAAAAACATACGGCTACTAATTTAAAGTAGTTCTGTATTCAGACTCAGAAGCACAGAGCTACTAGAGCCCCAGTGTGTTTTAAGACCCAGTTTGTGCTGGGACCTTTTAAGTACCATAGGTAGTGGAGTCCATGAATTCAGGATCAATTCTTTAAACTTATCAGAGGCACAAACCCCATTCTTGGCTTTTTGCTGGCTCTGCTGATTCTTCTTTTTGTGTTTGGTGCTTTCTAACTTTCTGTTCAACTCTCTCATTTTCCTCCCTGACGTTAGCATCATGCATCTTCCTGTCAATGTATCTGTCCCTTTGTGGATTAGCTTCCAAAGCATCCAGGGGCCTTAACATATGATTCAATCCAGCTATTCTGGTGGAAACAGATAGCAGCTGTCCTGTGCCACCTTTGTTCCTGAGCACTGAGGCCCCTGCCCAGTGATTTGGCAAATGCTCAGGATAAAACAACTAGGTAGACCATAAGGGGATAGTCAGGTTGACAGGATGATTCATAATGGTAGGATAAAGCTGGGGAGGTAGATGAGAGAATCAGAAAGAACAATTCCATATGTGAGCCTAAGTCAAGATGTCCAGAGAAGGCAACAGAAGAGAGAGAGAAAAAAAGACAAGCATATTGCGTGCAATTAATTCCGGTGGAAATCAGAGAAGAAATTCAAATGTGAAAAGAGGGAAGGAGTAGGATGGGACCTTGTTGCAGGCTGGGTTCCCACGAGACCCTGAGATGGAGATTTGTGATTCTTGGGATGTTGACTGGAGAACGCTCTTGGGAACATCTCCGGTGGGGGAGTGAGAGCAACAGCATTAGAGAAAGGGAGAGGTGAAATCTTGGAGAAGTTGTGTCAAGATGTAGTTGCTACAAATATGTAACTACTATAATCTCAGTGACTTGGGAGGCTAAGATGGGAAGATGGCTTGGGCCCAGGAGTTCAAGGCTGCGGTGAGCTATGATCATACCACTGAGCTCCAGCCTGGGTGACAGAGTGAGCCTCTATGTCTAAAGAAAAACAAATACCTAACTAACCCCAAGGGGATCTCTGGAGCTAGAATGATTCTTCAGAATTATCTGAAACTCAGACATGTGGCCTGGGTCTTGTCTTAGTCTGTTCAGGCCTCTGTAACAAAATCACCATAGACTGGGTGGCTTATAAACAACAGAAATTTATTTTTTCATAGTTTTGGAGACTAAGGCCAAGATCAAGGCACCAGTGGATCCAGTGTCTGGTGAGCCCCTACATCTCTGTTAACAGGCAGCCTTCTTTTCACTGTGTCCTCACAAGGTAGAAGGAGTGTGAGAGTTCCTCAGGGTCTCTTTTATAACACATAAATATGATATGTATATGAACTTTAATCCCATTCATGAGAACTCTTCCCTCATGGCCTAATCACCTCCCAAAGGCCCCACCTCCTAATACCATCACCTTCAAGGTATTAGGATTCCAACATAGGAGTTTTGGGGGGACACAAACATTCAATCTAGAGCAGTCTTTGTACCCCATCCTGACTCTATCGCCCAACACCAGCCAGCCACGTGGTGCCAGCTGTTCCTTGGGAAGAGGTGTGACCACGGGTGACAAAGTTCTTCTCAGCTATTGCATTCTTAGAGAGGGACCCAGCTGACCGTCAGCCACTACTCCCAGCAGCTGGAGGAATGAGGGCTCTGAAAGGGCTGAGAGATCTGGGCTGGACCTCACAGCTCCAGGGGCAGAAACACAGCTAAAAATGCAGCCTACAGGGGCTCTCCCTCAAAGCTCCATGGAGTTCAGCCTCATACTACTCGCCGATTTTTTCATGTGCATCGGTTTCATCCTTTACCTAAACTCTAAACTCTTTGAATACCAGGATCACATTTTATATATTTTCTTACCCCTTAATAATTTCTTTGCCTGAGTAATTGGCCATATCCAAAATCGATTTAAAAAACAAGCCCATTACCTATGCAACATTACACCAACATTTTTCTGAAGTCTTTCCCTCACATTTTGAAAAGATGTAAATGATCTCATATTTACCAGGCTTTTTTCCTTCTTGTCATACTGAATATAAACAGCTCCTGAATGAGCTGATTATGATGACCTTGAACAATTACAAGCAAAGAGAAGGTAAAGGAGGCCAGGAGAGGGTGTGAAAGGGAGGGTCTGGGCACTTCCGTGGAAGGAGCTCTCCACCAGAGTCTGAAGAGCAGCTTCTGTTTCTTGCCGTCCTGTTGCTTACCATATGATCTTGGAAAAATCACTTGAACTCTCTTAGACTTACTTCTTTTTTCATGCAATAATTAGGTATGATATTGTCTGCTTTACCTTCATGAATAACAGCAGGTGTTGGAGTGCAGGACTATGAGGAGGATCAGTGGGTAATGCCTGCCTGATGCTTTCGAGGTCCATAAAGCAGTTCAGAAGCATAGTTGCATTATTATTAGTTGATGTTTGAAATTTTTTAAAAAATTAGTTTCATGAGTTATATTGGTATAGTATTATAAAAGAGGTTCAGTTATTTTTTAAATTAGTAGCCATAATGGAGGAAATATATTTCCTTCATAATGGTAGAACCTGAATTGTTACATTGGCTTCTAGATTCCTCATTTTTTAAGTAGGACATCGGGTACGTAAGATGATTTCTCATATATATTTGGGTCCTAAACTTCATAGACATGTATCTTCCAAACCAACATTCCTATCAACCAGGAGAGATGAGGCATTGATTCTCCTTGTGCCTGTTTAACAAAGTGATTTAATTGTTTGTGGAAAGACAGGTGCTATAGACGCATGTGTAGCATAGAATCTGAAACAGAGATGGTTTGGAGGAATCTCAAAATGTTCAGGGAAGAAAGGTTAATCTTGAAGAAAAAATGAATAATTTCAGACTGCCAAACTTAATTATGGGTTGGAATGAAATGTTCTCCATTAATGCAGTTGTTTGTTGAGTTGAGATTGAAGGAGCTCAGTAGTGGGCTTTTTAATTACCTGTTTTGGTGTAGACGGCGCTCAAGTGGTAACCGAGCAGACGCCATTTACATGAGCGTGCACTTTGTTTAAATATTGCTCTGAACGTTAATTACTATCCCCAGATGGAATGACTTATTTTCTGCTAATCTGAAGTTAAACAGGTCCCACCCTAGCAGAGGCAGAGATGCGGGTTAAAGGTGAGGTATCTCACTTGATAGCTGGGTTTTATTGGTAGCACCCAAACAGATACCATTTGCCGCGAATTAGGAAAATTCTCAGCCAGAGATCAGGAGACCCTTGAGCAAGATTGTCTTTTCACTTCTCTTCCCTCATGTTCAGTCTTTGCCCTCCCCAACATTCTTTGGGCACCTAATGTTTTCATGTTCTTTATACTTTATTTCTCTATTTAAAAAAATGAGAACCCTGCCTTCAAGATTGGACATGAAACCCATTTATGATAATATTTAGTCCCCCAATAAAGCTTATTCTATGGGTCTGCTTAGGGACATTTGATTTTTACAAAATGGAAAGGCTTATGTACAATAATGGGTTTTAGACAGTGAAATTTCTAGCATTGGTTAGTCCTAAGCCAAAGTATCATATTATCAATGAACATGTATTAAGCATCTTTCATGTGCATGGCATATGTTACATCTTACATCTAAATTTCAACTCTAATTCTGTTCTTAAGTCAGGCTGGAAAACAACTGGTGGCATTCATTCAATTCCATCTAAGTCCTGCCCCCATTAAAAAATACAACTTAAACTCATTAAGAATAAAACCACAGAACGATAGTAAAAACTGTTCTCAGAGGTCTTTGAATCTGTCTCCTTTTCCTCTGGTGAAGAAAATTTAAAATCAATTATCTTCACTGTGTCCTTTTAGGTAGCCACCCTCTCTGACTCAGCTTAGAAAGCATTTCTTCAAAAGCAGCGTCTTTGCCCCACTTGACTTTGCCCAGACTAATAACGGCATTTCCCAACCGTTCACACCTGGGTTTGTGCCAGGACTCCCCAAGTTCTAACATGTCAGGGATCGGATGAGATAGGTGGTGTCTCGAGTCACATATAAAGGTAGACAGGACAGCCCATCTTTCTATCTCTACATTTATCATACGTGAGGAGGAAAACCAGAGGAATCTACACACAAAGGGAGAGATTGATTGGGGATCCAGACCCTGGAAGACTCAAGCCTGGGTATAAATTGATGGCAAGGAAGGTTGTTGGCCAAATGAATTCATAGAAAAACTATAAGAAAGGAAAGGATTTGAGCTGCTGGCATCATGATGTGATCTTTGCTACCTGCAGTGGCTGACATAAACAGAGGAAAGGAGAATGAAAAAAAGGGAGAGAGAGAGAGTGAGTGAGAAATAGTCTATAAGATGATAAGACATGATCCGAAATGCAGTTCTTTGGTCTACTTTTATATCACCAGTCACAATAAGGGAGACACAAAATGAACTGAGGAACCTCAACTTCTCTCACTGTGTTTCTGCTTCCATCTTGCAAGAAAGGACATGGTTCCTTTAATAATCCTGGTGCACACGTTTTTCTATTAAATAGATATGTGTGAGATTTTAAATACAATGTAATTCACTGAATTATGATTAATACCATTATTATTATTTAAAAAGAATTTCCCCCAGGAATTGAGGTTAGATGCAAAACAAAAGATTAAGTATGAAAATCTCACACAAAATTAGAAACCATCAGAAAAGAGATTGGATAGGACAATTCTAGCACATTTGGTACTTAGGCTAAAGATGAGTTCCTTTACAGAGTAACAAATTGGATATTTTTGCTGAGAAAGTAGCTTATCCAGGGCACATCCAGTGAAACTGAAGTCCAATGAACAATAAGCTTAGTTATCACAATCTGTCACTATCCCCTCCTCCTGCCCTGGCTAACTACATCAGAATGTACTTTCCAGAATCAATTCACATTTTTTCCTCATCTCTTAAGATGAGCTGCAAGTGAGTCTGAGACCAGACTCAAGCGGGGTTTGTACACTTTGTACAAATACTGACTACAATTTGGTAATGGTTTAACACAGCAAAATACAATCACCAACATGGAATAGACATAAGTATTGAAGCATACCCGGATTTTTACACAAGTATCCCACCTAACAGAGATCGTGTACAGAAGTGTGGGTAAGTTTGTTCCTGATAGGGAATGACTTTGGCTATCGTGGGAAAGTGACAAAATAGCCATAAAGGGCAAAAGTCTGAGCAAGAGTCTGGATACCACACAATGCACAGCACAGATGTTTCATGCAAATTACAGTAGTAAAATCTACCACCCGAAGAGGCTGCACAGAGCTGTGGTCGTGAGATGCAGGTGATTCACTCAGAATGTAATTTTATACAGCCTTTGAGGTTAAAGAAGGCCAAGGATTCATGAGATGCTAATATTACCTAGGTTTCTATTTAGAGAACAAAGCATTCATTTCTGTGCAGAAGGGTCCATCATCACTCAAAAAGCTCTTATTAATCATTGACCTGTACATAGAGGCAGGTTCATTGAACAAATAAGCAAAGAGAATCTATTGGGAAAAAAGTCTCTATGGTTTCTGTAAGTGAAAATTGTGCCTGACTAAACAACCTGAATTCTCTCAGGCATAAACAGATCTTTTAAAAGAATAAACAAATGCCTTGTAGACAAGGACTACCAGTTGAAGTAATTTAATTAGACATGCAGGAAGCCTGAAACCATGTAGGACCTCATGAGGTAAGTGATTAGAGGGACTCTCAAAATGCTGGATATCCATGTGTCCAGGGTGTTGGAAGATGTGTCCACATGTCAGGTGGGGTGTTGGGTTACCCAGGAACGTTCAAACTATGCCCCTTGGACTTCCACGCAGGGCTGAGGGAGCAGATAGGGAACCTTGCTTCAATAGGGCAGTTCCATATTTATTTTACAGATTGTGGTTCCTAGTAAGGTTTTGTTGGGAGAATTTGAAGACAATTCTATTAGATTACCTTTTAAATCCCTTCAACCTTGTGAACAACCTATAATTGTCATTTTTGTCCACCCCAGTAGATATACAATTTTAATCACTAAGAAATTGGGGTACTATTTTAAAACAAAAAACTAGATTTCAAATACGAAGCAAGCATAGGCTAAATGGCACATTTTCTAGTTAGGAAAAAGTAACATGGTAGTTCCTACTAAGGATCAGTGTTGAGATCCTTCTTATTAATTGACTTATTAATTAACATGGATTCAGTGAGACGATTTCAATATCTAATTTTGCATCTGATCTAATTTATCATGGATAAAAATGTCAATTCAGTTGGTACAATTACCACTTTAATCTTCACGCAAAGCAAAATTGAGGAGGAGTGCTATGAGTTAATTTGGTTTCAGAGAAAGTTTTCTACATTATAGAATATTTAGGACCATTTTAAATACGAACCACTTCCTGATCCTTCCACAGTCCAGTTTTGCTTACCTGTAGGTGATTGAGATGAGGCAGCATACTGTTCACCTCTAGGTTTGCTTTGTGGTATCTGATATCCTATGGCAAGGCTACGTCCTCTGGCCTCTCTATTTAAAAAAAAAAAAAAAATTAAGAGATGAGTTCTTGCTATGTTGCCCAGGCTGATCTCAACTCCTGGGCTCAAGAGATCCTTCTGCCTCAGCCTCCTGAGTAGCTGGGACTGCAGGCACATGCCATAGCACCCAGCTAATTTCTCTACTTTATATGACAAATTCATAGATGTTACTTCTGTTAATGCTATTTCCTGGTGTCTTAAGGGTAATGAATATCTTAGACTTAAAGGCTTTTTAATAGGAGAGACTTTTGTGTAGTTATAAAGATATTTTCATAATGCAACATAAAAACCTAAGAAAAATATAAGATTTTATGCTAAATAAAATCTACAATACATGGAGCCCAGTGTTCAGTCTCTGATAGTCAAAGAGAAGTTGCGGAAGGCCATGCCTTTCCTCTAAAATTTGTGTTTTTAGAGATCTTATCCGATTTTATGACTTTAAATACAACCCCTGTGCCGGTGACTTCCAAATATCTACCTCTAGCACTGACCATTCTCTACATATTTAGCTGTTTATTTAACTGCTTGCTGGTCATTTCAATTGTAAAAACAACCAGCTCTCAAACACAGTAATCTAAAACTGGACTTAGAACCTTTCATTCCAAATCAGCGTTTCCACTATTCCTCAATTCTGTTAACGGTGCCACACAAGCACTGAAATATGGGGTCATCTTTGACTCCTGTATACAGGCTTGTCAGACGCGGAACGTCAGTCCACTTTAAGTTCACCATCACATCCTGAATCCCATAGTAAGTAGATAGTTGCTGTGTCATCCCTAAGTGGGAGAAGGAAACCCACAGAAATATTTCAACTTTCTGGGGGATTGCCCTGGAACTGCAGAATGAAACCAACCCTTTGAACATTTCTGTACTTGCATTGGTAAGAATTATTTGTTTTTCTCTCAGTAAAATTAACTTCCATATGTTATTTCCAATTATGGAAAATACAAGCAAATAATAATAGAGTTTACAATTTGGTAGCAAGCATACCAGGAAATTGATTATTTTGATTCTATAAGTAGTTGAAAAATTAAACATAGCCTCTCCTGAAGTCAGTGGCATGCTTTGTACCTCGGAGTTTCCCATTTTAACACTCATCTCTGCAAGGGGCATGTGGGCAGCCTGATCTGAGTGGTTTAGTGGATTCAGGAGTTTCGGTTAATTTCCAGCATGAAAATGGCGTTAGAATGAGTCGCGAAAGCCACACAAGGAAGATGGCACTTTAAAATGAACATGCAGTGTTGCTTCTCACCATGTCCCCACTTTGTCATTACATCATTCAAAGCTGGTTGAATAAATCATACCAATATTTATCTTAAGCATTTTGCTGTTAAAAGTTAAGTGTCCAATTCCAGGATTTTATGGTTTCAAATTGAAGAATTAATATCCCATGGTGACTCTACAATAAACATATTTAATCTTCTACCCCATCACTATGAAACACAAGGTTACTAAAAGATAGCTATTAGATCCACTTCTTTAAAAATATTTTGCTAGGAATATAATAATGCTTCACATGCTTCTATTTTTCAAAAGGCTTTGACATGTGATTTGAATTTCCCTTTGGCTTGGAAATCTGTACATCTGTAATTGAACTGTCAGCTTCCCCAGGTGAAATTTGATTCTGTAAAAAAAGTGACTTTTTTTTTTCTTATTTTTCCCTACCCCATTCATTTTATGGAAGCTAACAAAGGTGAACTACAGGTATTGTGCTTTTTTTAAGAAAATTGGATTATTGGTCTCCTTTATGGAAAGAATTCAGTCAAAGCTTTGAGGAGTCATATTGGCAAAATAAAAATTGGACTAAAATTGTTACTTTTTGCTGGCTAGATTTAGACTGAGGGAAAAGGGGGCTGTTTGAGATTCTGAAGTTTTTAAGCTCCCTTAGTAAATTCTACTAAAAGCTTGCTTTTCTGCTACTGAGTGGATTGTCTGCAGTTACCCAGTGTTTTAAGGAATAAACTGAACTAAAAGAAATGGATCATGTCAATGAGCAAGGCAAAGTCCAAAATGTCTTTGCTTCCTGCAGAAGCTACACTGAAAGCCCCTGAGTCAATGTGAGCAAATGTCTCATCTTAAAAGTACTTCCTCTGAGGACGTGGTCTTCATAGAATCTAATTTATCAACCTCTGGTCTCTCCCCAAAATGCTTATCACTGTGTGACTACCGTGTAAACAGATTCTTTTGATTCATCCTGTGGTGTGTGCTGTTTTTCCTAAGGTGAATTTGTTATATGAGCCTTGTTTCAGGTTAGCACCTCTCAACTCTCAAATGGTAATAGCCCCTCTTATTTTTCATTCCCATGTTGAATCCTGCATTCTATAATAATGACAGATATGATGCTGCCAAGAGAGATAATATGCTGTCATATTTATCTTCTCCTTGGAAACCTTATTGCATTATTTAGTATTATGAGGCCTTTTCATTTATGCCGTTCTGCACCTTATTGGGTTCTGAAGTCCTGGCGAGCCGGCTTCCCATCTGTTGTGACACAGCTGATAGCATTTGAACTGCATCACATTAGGAGGCACTTGTAAGCCATTTATACCAAATTCCACTAAGAACAGAGCTGGAACCAGACAGGGTCATTTTCTCAAAAGGATTTCTCCAGGCCTAAGCTATTTCCATTAGATTTCCAGTGACTCCTTCAGGTCAAGCTTGAAGCAATGCTATTTTTTTTTCTTGACAAACAAGAGATTAATTTGTTGCTTGGTTCTTTTGCTGACACGATAGAAACCTGTTTCCACCAGAAAAATACTATGCCTAGATAATTTGGCTTACTTAGTATGTTCTTTGATGGTATATATACATTAAATATATTAAATGTGTGCATATATTATTTATATATGATATATATTTATATTATATATAAAATATGTTTATATTATATAATCTATGATATATACTTATATATTATGTATCTTTAAAATATATATATTTAATTACCAATTTGTGAAAATTCAGTAAAACAGATCAGGCAACTTATTTTTAAATTAGTTATATCACATGATTGGAATATTGGGGTATATCCTAGGAAAATATGATATTTTACTCTTCTTCCTCAAAAGCAATATTTACGTAACTCCAAAACATTTAGGAGAGTTCCTCATTAGCATTCTAATTCACACAGACATTTTGCAATGGAAATGGAGCTGTTCTCAAAGTCAGGAAACTTGGTGCTCTCATCATCAGCCACGTGTCCTTCAGCCTGTCTTTTAAACTCCCTCTGTTGTGATTTTCTTGCTTGTGGGTGGCCTTATCAAGTCCATGCCTTTAAATGACAATTGATGACCCAAAGTTATATCACCAATATCTCCAATTGAATAGGTAGAAAATGACTCAGATTTTATACATATAAAAATCTTGTTTAATCCAAATTGTTCTTCCTTCATTGTTTCCCATTCCGAAGAACAGCATCACCATTGGCTTAGTTACTTAGGCCAAAAATTTTGGAGTAATCTATGAACTCTCCCATTTCACATGCAACCCATCAACAGAGCTTGTCAGACATACCTTCAAATATATGCCAGGTTGGACCAGGTTCATGACTACCACCGGAATCGAAGCCATATCATCTACTCCTCGAATCATTGCACCTAACTGGTCTCTCATCTTCCAGTTTTGCCACCCTCAAATCCACTCTCCCTATAGAACAGAGAAATAGTTCCAAAACACCATCTGGATTGCATCACTTCCTGATTCAAAGCCTTCTAATGACTTTCTCTCTTAGTTAGAATAAAATCCAAACACTTTATAACAGCTTCCAAGGCCCTAAGCAATCTCTCCATGGTGACTCCCCAGGCTCATCTCCCATCCTTTTCCCCAGCACTCACTTTTCTCAAGTCCTACTAGCTCCTTCCCCTACAGGCCTTGAACGTGCCAAAGACACAAAGATGCTCCCTGGTCACAGCCTAACGTGGGCTATGAGCTTGAAGCTCATACAATTTGAGGGACTTTTTTTAGGTAAGAGAATACAAAAACTAGATATGAAAGTGAATATTTAAAATAAAGTAATAAATCACAGCTAATTTATAAACTTAAATAAACTGGCAAACATAATAACATAATCTTTTTATAATATAAAGGCATGGATTTGATCAGGTTATCCCTAGGTGAGAAAGTCACAACAGAGAGGCTCAAGGTCAAGTTGTTTATTATGAGAGCAGCAAGTTTCCTGACTTTGAGAACAGTTCTCTTTCCATAACAAAATTTCTATGAGAATTAGAATGCTAATAAGGAAATCTCCTAAGTGTTTTGGAAAGAGTTATAGGTAAAAGAGTAAAATATCATATCTTCCTAGGATATACCTCAATGTGTCTGCTGTGTGTTGGGCAGTGGATTGTAGGAGGGTCCTGGATTCCTACACTGGGAAGCCATCAATAGCTTCAGTAAAAAGTAACCGCAAACCACATAAATACACCCCACTAAACCCAAACTAAATGAGTCTCCACATGATCCTGACAAGGCCACTGACTACTCCACCGCTACTTGACAGGAAGGAGGAAAGAATTATGGAAATAGAAGTAGGAGTAAAAAGAGGCGGGAAACATAACCAATTGAGGTTAAAATTCTTTACTGTGCAAATTTTACAAAAAAATGTATGACCATGTGAATTAAAAGCCAAGGCCCTTCCCAGGGCCTTGGCAGGAATTTGACTGAGTAGGAGGCCTTGAAGCTTCAGCTTCATTAGTTACAGGTGAGTCTGTCTCTAGCTTGGGCATTTGCTTTTTCTCTTCCTGGAATGTTCTGCCCCCATTGAGATCTCTAAATGTTCCTTCTTCAGTGAGATCTTTTTTGCCCATTCTGTCTAAGTGGTACACTTTGTCACTCTCTTTTCCCTTCTTTATTTTTCTTCATAGCCTTTATCAACCTAATATTATATTATTTATGTGTTTATTTATTTGCTCATTATTTGCTTTCCCTGCTAGAACAGCAGCACCATGATTGAAAAGACATTCTTTTGTTCACTGATGTATCCTCAGAGTCTAGAACAGTTTTTGGTATGTAGTAGGTGTTCAATAAATATCTACTGAATGAATGAACAGATGCATTACTTCTACAAATGTTCATGAAAGCCAATGGGATTAAGGTATTTGAAATGGTATGAGAACAGAAAGGTCTCATTGTTATAAAGACATTAGTGATTCAGTTTTGGCATCTCTAGATGCCTGCTTCCTCAGAGAAAGGATATTTAATTGGAAAATACACAGGAAGGACTTTGGCAGTACAAGGAGAGATTTGGCTGGGTTTTTATTATGAATTTGTTAAAATTGGCCTGTACTCTGTGAAGTGGTTTGAATGCCGTTCCCATGGTTTTGCCTCACCACTGGGAAAAACTGGCGACATTTAAAATGGCAGTCAATGTTGGAAAGACAAACGGCATATTAAAACCCACACACCAGCGCGCAATGCTGCCTCAACCCAATAGCAACGCTTCTTAATAAAAGCAATGTTTCATCTCTCGCATAATAAAAATTTCTTCTCTTGAACCCCCATGTGCATTGTTTATTTCATGTAGACATGTGATTTTTTTCCCTCCTTTAGTGGAAGCTGGAAAACTGCCCCCTTGTTGAAGCTCTGCATTTCTCAGTCCTCCCAGGATAGCTGGGCAGCTCGTCACTCACAGTGATAGCTCCGTTCACAAACTGACATCATAAAAACATGAAGGAAGATAAAGAAAGCATTGCCAAGGAACTTTAAGACAAGAGAAAATAACCCCCCTTTGGATACTTCAGAATAGAATCCCAATGAGCCGTGAATGGTAATGTCTTGAAATTCCCGTTTTAAATTTGTCTTACCATGAGAACTCCAAATCACTGCATGCAATCTAAGCTTGCCAGTCTTCAAATTAGCGAAACACTGTAAATAACTCCTTCAAATTGAACAACTGATGGTTGTTCTGCTTTCGTGATCTTAGGTTAGAAAGCAAGGGATGAAGGGCAGGACCCTATCCTAAATCCATAAAAGAATGAAATAAATCAATGACATACTTGGAATCACAGAATTTCTTATGCCTGAAAACATTAGGTGAGCTTTAATAGAAAATTGATGTTGAAAAAGAATTTATTTATTTAAATATTTAAATCTTTTCTAACATAGTATGTTTCAAATTATGTGATTAGTTATGTGTCTTTACTGTGTTACTATAATCATGTTAAGTGGTTGAGACTCATGTCTCATTAAAATATCTTCTTTTTTGAAGACAGCAACTTGATAAATCACCTCTAAGATGTATGGATAAGAGCCGTGAAGGCCCTGAGAGCAGTTGCTTAGGTGGTCAGAAGGCAGAAGCCCTGAATTCAGGACTCGAAACAATTACAGGCACAGCTTAGAGACGTTGCAGGTTTGGCTCCAGATCACTGCAATAAAAAGAATATTGCAATAAAGCAAGTCACACAATCTCTTTGGTTTCCCCAGTGCATAGAAAAGTTATGTTTACACTATGCTATAGTCCAATAAATATGCAATAACATTATGTCTATAAAACAATGTGTATACCTTAATTAAAAATACTGTTAAAAATGCTAATGATCATTTGAGGCTTCAGTAAGTCATAATCTTTCTGGGAGTGGAGGGTCTTGCCTCGGTGTTGATGGTGCTGACCGATCAGGGTGGTGGTTGCTGAAGGTCGGGGTGGCTGCGGCAATTTCATAAAATAAGACAACAATGAAGTTTGCTGCATCAACTGACCCTTCCTTTCATGAAAGATTTCTCTACAGCGTGTGATGCAGTTTGCCAGCATTTTACCCGCAGTAGAATTTCTTTCAAAATCGGAGTCAGTCATCTCAAATCCTGCTGCTACTTTATCGACTGAGTTTAGGTAATATTCTAAATGCTAATCCTCTGTCATGTCATTTCAACAATGTTCTCAACATCTTCACCAGGAGCAGATTCCATCTCATAAAACCACTTTCCTTGCTCATCCATTAGAAGCAACTCCTCATCTGTTAAAGTTTTATCATGAAATCATAGCAATTCAGTCACATTCTTAAGGCTGTACTTTGATTCTGGTTCTCTGGCTATTTCTACCACATCTGGAGCTACTTTCTCAACTGTAGTTTTGAACCCCTCAAAATCATCAGTGAGAGTTGAAATCAATGTCCAAGCTATTGTTAATGTTGATATTTTGACCTCCTCCCGTGAATCACAAACGTTCTTCATGGCATCTGGAATGGTGAATCCCTTCCAGAAGATTTTCAATTCACTTTTCCCAGATCCATCAGAGGAATCACTGTCTATGACAGCAATAGCCTTACAAAATGTATTTCCTAAATAATAAGACTTGGACGTTGAAGTTATTACTTGATCCATGGGCTACAGAATGGATGTTGTGTTAGCAGGCATGAAAACAACATTTATTTCCTCATACATCTCCATCAGAGCTATTGGGTGACCAGGTGCATTGTAAATGAGCAGTAATATTTTGAAAGGAATCTTTTTTTCTGAACAGTAGGTCTCAACAGTGGGCTTAATATATTCAGTAAACTGTGCTATACACAGACATGCTGTCATCCAGGCTTTTTTCTTCCATATCTAGAGCAAAGGCAGAGTAGATTTAGCATAATCTTCTTAAGGGCCCCTGGATATTCAGAATGCGACAATTGGCTTCAACTTGAGGTCACCAGGTGCATTAGCCCCTAACAAGAGAGTCAGCCTATCCTTCAAAAATTTGAAGCCTGGCATTAACCTCTCCTCTCTAGCTATGAAAGTCCTAGATGACATCTTCTTCCAGTATAAGACTATTTAGTCTACTTGAAAATCTGTTGTTTAGCATAGCTCCTTTCATCTATGATCTTAGCTAGATCTTTCGGATAACTTGCTGCAGCTTCTCTATTAGTACCTACTGCTTCACCCAGCTTCTTTCCTTAAACCTCATGAATCAACTTCTGGTAGCTTCAGACGTTTCTTCTGCAGCTTTCTTACCTGTCCTAGCTTTTATCGAATTAAAGAGAGTTAAGGCTTTGCTCTGGAGTAGGTTTTGGCTTAATGGAATGTTGTGGTTTGATCTTTTTTATCCAGGCCACTAAAACTTTCTCCATATCTGCAATAAGACTGTTTCATCTTTTTATCATTCATGTGTTCACTGGAGTAGCAATTTCAAGAACTTTTTCTTTGCATTGAAAACTTGGCTAACTGTTTGGCACAAGAGGCCTAGCTTTTGTCCTGTCTAAGCTTTTAACATGCCTTCCTCGCAAAGCTTAATCATTTCTAGCTTTTGATTTAAAGTGAGCGACGTGTACCTCTTCCTTTCAGTTGAACACTTAGAAGCCATCGTCAGGTGATTAATTGGCCTAATTTCAATATTGTTGTTTCTCAAGGACTAGGGAGGCCCAAGGAGAGGGAGAGAAATGGGATGGCCGGTCAGTGGAGCGGTCAGAACACACACAACATTTATCAATGAAGTTCGCCATCTTTTCTTGGCATTGTTCACAGAGCCCCAAAACAATTGCAACAGTAACATCAAAGACCACTGATCACAGGTTGCCGTGACAGGTATAATAATAATGGAAAAATTTGCAATATTGTGAGAATTACCAAAATGTGACGCAGAGACTCAAAGTGAGCACGTTGTTAAAAAAAAAAAATTGGTGCTGCCAGACTTGCTTGATGCGGGGTCGCCACAGACTTTCAGTTGTAAAACACGCGATATCTGCAAAGCTCAATAAAATGAGGTATGGCTGTGACAACAGGGAGAAATGCCAAGCCCTGGCTTTCTCCAAAAAGTGATGACTTCCCCAAGTATGCCTTTTTATCACTCTGGGTATTTATTCCAAACTAATCTCTTCTTTTCTCTACATTTTGCCTTCTTTCTGCCATTCCTGTTTTTGGGAGACTCATAGAATTTCCCCATATGAGGTTAATTTAGGTCAGCATTTAACTAGAATACTTGGCATGAAATAGAAAACTATGCACCCCCCCAACCAATGTTTTTCCCTTCTGTTACCATGTTAAACTTATCACCAGTCTGCCTGAACCCTCCAGAAAACCTTAGTGTTGTCATCAAACTCCTTCTTCCCTCAGTCACTATAGGTAACTTATTATCAATTATTGAAATGTTTCTCAAATCTGTCCTATTTCAACCTCCTAATTGAGGCCTATATTCCTCCCCTTCAAAAATGAAATTATTTTCTAATTATCTCCTTGTTCCATTCTGTTCAATCTTCTAATAAACCCTCTAATCCAAACAATCTGCCAAAGTAATCATTAAAAGTCATCTGTTGAAAAACCTCTGCTAATTTCCTGTTTATGTCACTTAAAGTATAAACTCCTCAGCCCATATTTTACAGTTTCCCTAATTGGACCCTTGCCTAATTTTCTGGTTGCATTTTCCTGTTCACTGCAGTTTATACCCTCAGGAACCACACTCTCTCAAGCCACATCTCTCAATGCTATTCCTAAAACACGTCTGTGCTTTGATTATGAAATGGCTAGAAAGATCTTTCATCCATCCAAGCCTCTTTAGGGCTTTCCACTCAACCTGTCTGAAAAAAATGTATCTTTCCTTTCCATGTCTCATTTACCACGGTACATTTTCATCTCAAATATAGCTGCATTTCTCTCTTTCTCTTTACAACAAACTTTCTTAAAAGCGTTGACTATACCCACTACCTACAATTTGTCTCTACACATTTCCTTTCAAACTCACTGAAATCAGCTTTCATTTCCACTACTCCATCAAACCAACTCACGTCAGGATCGACAAAGACCTCCATGTTGCTGTCCTTATGGTCATTTTCAGTCACTTTACTCAGTGAGAGTGTTATCCTTGCCCTTCTTGAAATATTTGTCCTTTTGCCTTGCAGAATACCACTCCACCTAGACTTCTCCCTTGTCGGCCACTCCTCAGCATCCTCTGCTGATTATTCCTTATCTCCCAACTTCCCAACTTCAGAGTATCCCAGGGTTCATTCTCCAGATCTTTGCTTTTATCCACTTACTCCATGAGTAATGTCATCCAGTGTAATGGCTTTAAATACCAACTTCACTCTAAGGACTTCCAAAGTCAGATCTCAAGCATGAATTCCAGACTCTTTATGCCACTATCTGCTTGACATCTCCATTTAGATGTCTAATGTACATCTCAAATTTAACATGTCCACAAACAAAATCCTTATTCCCAACCCCAACTGTGACCTAGACTTTTCCTCTCACAATTTCTCTTATCTCAGCAAGAAGCAGCAGCATCCTTCTAATTGCTCAGATTGTCCATTTAATGGGGTCATCCTTGCTGTCCCTTTCTTTTGCATCCTGTACTGGACCCATTAGCAAGTCCTAGATGCTCTGCCCTCTTACTATGTTCAGAGGCTGATCACTTCTCCCCACACTGCCGTTCCTACTGTCTGAATCCTAAATTATGGCAAAAGCTTCTGAACTAATTTCTCTGCCTCGGTACTAAAGCCTCCCCATATATATTCAACAGAGCAGCCAGAGTGATTCTCCTAAACCCCAAGTCAGAGAATGTTTCTCCTTTGCTCCCACATTTCAATGACTTCCCTTCTTATTCAGAACAAAATTTCCTTAATTTTGCCTGTAAAATCTTTCTGGCCCTATCTACTTTTCTGATCTCACCTACTACTCTCCCCAGCCACCCCTGCCTCCTGTCTGTTCCATGCATTCCCTTCTCAAGGCCTTTGTACTTGTTTTTGTCTGCCTGGCATGTATTTACTCAGATTCCTGAATGATTTTCTCTCCCCTGTCCTTCAGGTCTCTGCTCAAATATTTTTTTCAGTGGGGCCTTCCCTGAGATCTCTGCATGAAATAGCCCCCACCCTAAACCAGCCCCCACCCACTACTCCCTATCCTCATCCTTATTTTTACTTTCTCAGTAGAACTCACCAACACCTGAAATATCACATTTTTCTCATTTACTTGTTTTCTTTTTCCATGTTGCCTCAAGAGAAAATGCCAGCTCCCATAGGGCAGGGGCTTTTATCTATTTGGTTCTCTGATATATTCCTGATGCCAGGCATATGGAGGGCAGTCAGGAGAGACCTGTTCAATGAACTCTTCCATTAAAAAAAAAAAAATTCTTAACTCTCATGCCAGCTAATGAAATATAATACATATATAACCTACTTTTTAGCAAAGCATAGAAATCCTGTTCTATTTTAATTGTGTGATGAGGGTGACAGGGGTGATGAAACTGAGGTTAGAATATTTTGAGAACCATTCTGTGATTGTAAATTTCCTTAACTGTGATTTACAGAGGAAATGAAGTCATTGTAATCTCTTAGTCATCAATTAAAAAAAAAAAAAAGAAAAACAAGTAGAAGTGATAATTCAAAAAGTCATCTTGACTGGATAGAAAAGAGCATATTTCCCTGCTTTGAAAAAGGTTCAAATTTATTTTTTAAGTTGTGCCCTCTAAAGCAGACTTTGACTTTCAAGTATATTTATTCAATCAAGAAGATCATTATTACACTGTAGTGGCTTCCTGTGGCTTTACTGTTTTAAGCAACTGATGACATTTACCATCAAGATTACACATGGATTACAATTCTGAAACGTACATTGTGGAGGGTTTCTTTTGGTATCACAATCTAAGGAAAAAAGTTAGAGTTTAATATTTTATAACTCACAGCAGGTTACATATTCAAGCTAAACCTGTTTCAGTAGCAATTCTTCAAGCTACCAAAGGCCATTGCTACCAGAGAAAAAGGAAATGTTAGTTTGGTACTACGGCTCCCAGCAGAGTCTATGCTATATAAACAGCATAAAGGAATCTACTCTATTTTTCTATAATATTCAGCTACATACAACTTTCACTATGTGGCATCATGTTTAATAACATCTCTCTGATGCGTATATAAAAATGTAAGTTTGCATAATGATCAGGTAATGCTATCAATTTTAATGTACACATATATTCTTGGTTCCTAAGAATGAAATTTCTGCAGCATTTTGTTAGGTATTATATTAATATCATGTGACTAAACACAGGTGGATTTAGTAAGCTGGTTTCTGTTTTCTCTTGTGATAGCTTTCTCCAAACTGTTATTTATGTGTTGTTACAAACTTAATTAAGTTAACATTCAGAAATTATGCATCCAATTTGGCAGTACATTAATGTTACAATTTATCTGTCATTGTTAATGTGATTGTATACACTGACAGTGTCACCATTATTATTTAATGACTATTTCTGTTGTTCAGCATACTTACAATGGTTCGTCTCTTTAATTTAGATAGTTCTTACTATAGACCTAGAGACTGCCACTTATCAGAACTATTAAAACACAGATGTTTACAGTTAATCACAAAGTATATCCAGAATTAGATTAAATACAGATTCTCTGGATGGCAACAGCTGTTTTAACTACCTAGGCTGCTGGTCTTCTTATCTCCTTTGGAAATTATGGAGCTATAAGGAAAGTTAAGTTCATTAATGATGTGGTTGGAAAGAAGAAAATGGCATAACATTTTTGTTACCATCCAAATGTCTGGAAGTATTTAGAGCTCTCCTTATGAAAGTTGGGCATATTCTTATAACAGGCATATTAAAGATAGGCAAACTGTTTATTTTCCTTAATCTGAAGCAATTCTTTCTTGTTTCTCCCATTTACTTGACAAAATACACTCAGCTGAACATCTTGAATGTGGATCCTTAGTCACTAACTAATACTAAAATAAATATTATATTCATACTAATACTAATACTATAATACTATAATAAATATTATATACCAGATGGCCCAGTGTTCTAAGGAGGCCTGAAACTCAGGTATGGAGGAGTAGAGTGGTGGATGTAAGTCCGTAAGAGAAGGTCACACAAACAAAAGGGAGACTTCAGTACGACTCGAAGCCTATGGAAAAGTTGGAAATATTGGCCTTTTACCTATGCTTCAAAGAATCTCTTTGTTTCCAGAAATTACTTTTGCTTTCTCTCTTGAACCACTTTTTCCTGCCTTTAAATTACCAATAATTATAAATCTGAAAGTTTGGTACTCAGAGGAAGAATGCATTACTCTCTTCTGGCACTCATGCACCAGCTAGAGGGCCTTGGTAGTGAACTGGAGGTCACAGAGATGGGAAGGCTATTTCCTAGTTAAAAACAGGTGACTTGAGCAGTTATTTATCTGCTGTGAGGTCAGCAAGCAGCTAGAATATAAATAGAGATGTGTCATCATGGGATGAGAGCTTATTGTAGACTGATGGATAAGACATAGATTAATAGGTATCTGACACCCAATTTTTTTCTTTGAGATTATCATTAATTTCAAGCTATCATTGGATTGTTTCTAAATTACAAAGAATAGGTATAAGATACATACAATTTTCTTCAGATATAATTTTATAAGAAACATTGCTCTTTCCAAAGGTTCTTAATGGTATTTTAATCATTGTTTTTATCGGAAAATGAGACAATGAATGCTTTTCATGAAGAAGAAAACATCCCTACAAGCAAATATACAAAAAGGTAATATATTGAAAATGCCTGCATAAAAAGGAACCAAATTAACAAACGTATGTGACATGCTCAAATGTATAATATAATGGAAGCTTGTATCTAAAAGTGGCATACAGTTCAAGAGCTTAAAGTATTTTGTAGCTCTTCAAAAATAAATCTTCCTTTGTAGCATGTAAAGCTAATGTTTGATTTCCTCTCATTAAATTTTACAAAATATTTTGTGAAATGCACTGCATAAGGTGGTGAGCACTGCCTGGGCAGAGATGTGGGAGGCAGGGCATTTTCACCTCTAACATGAGCATGCAGTATCAATATTACCTTTCTCATAAAGTTCTTAAGAAAAGTATGGATATGATGTTTGTAGAACATCATGCATATGAAATGCTTGGTGCTTGGTGTATAAGATGCAGGGTGCTTGGTGTATAAGAAGTCCTCAATAAATGCTAGCTCTTGTTGCAATGTTATACTGTTATGAGTAGGGTATGCACCACATGCTAACAGGGTTCAGAGGCAGGAGTGACTAACACAGGGAAGACTTTAAAAGAAGTGCCATTTGAGCCTTATCTAACATATGAATATGTAATTGCCATAAAAAGATGGAAAGGAGCTAAAGCTGAAAGAATTGTAATTACCAATAGGGTTGCAATTGTTAATTGAATTTGAAACCACTTATCTTTTCTCAGCATGGTACCAAAAGTAACTGAACGGCAGATGTGGTAGTAGGAAAATCTCAGGATTATCTCAGTATTTAAGGGCAAATCACTTAAAATATCTATGTTACTAAAATGGAGGAATTTCCTTCCCTCTCTTGCCAAGGTGTGGTGAGGAAGAGCTGCTTTTAGTGCAAGTTTCTTCCAGAATTAAAAATGGCTCCCGTGAGGATTTTCACTGCCAATGTGAAGCTGTATAAGTCATTTCTGTTTCACCAAGGAGCTACTAGCACGCAAAATTAATTCAGTTGAAATCAGAGAGCAGGAAAAGCTGCTGGAAATGTTCCTGTCGTGGCAGCAAATCAGCAGCATTGTGATTTTTTTCCTCCTGTGGTCTCTGACCCAACAAAAGCAGCACATGGAGAATTCCACAGGTACCAGCTGAACTACCTTTTGCAAATGTCATCAGAATTTAAACGAACTCCAAAATATACACAAATCGGGAGACAGATACCTGATGCTATTTTAGTACTTAATTCAGTGGTGCATTCAGAACTAAAACCTGTAGTCCAAGCCAGAGCTGTTTTTATGGAGGCTGTGGTTTAATAGGCAGCTTATACTTGGTCTTTCAGTCTGGTCTTTTCACAAGTGAATCAAACAAATGTTACATCTGCTCTTCAAAAATAATACAGGAAGGAATGAAGTTTGCGTACCACCTTCCAGCCGGCCTGTTTGTGGTATATAAATAATTCTTCCAATTAGGTGTTGTGTTTTTATGCCTATTTCAGTAATAAGGGAGTTTAGCCTTTTAAAGATTTTTGTTCTGCAAAGAAATGACTACTTTCCACACCAATATGGGCAAAATATTGGAAAATATTAGAAAAAATACAAAATATTAGAAAAAATGTGAAAATAGCATAAGTAAAAACAGAGGAAAAATGAGAGATTCAGCACAGTTATGGAAGCATCTACTAGCAATGGATATTTAAGAATATTGAGATCAGGGGTTCCCAGGGTTTGGCATCTGCTTTTTCCAGAAATGCAGAAGCCACAGAAGCCTGGCAACCTAGACTGCCTTGGAGCCTGCTTCGGTCAATCCAGAAATAAATATCAAGTATAGCTGTGGATGAAAACCCACCAGCCAGCGGGGCCTAGAACTAGTTTTCCTTCTGTAATCCTTGTGTGAATAAGGAAACCCCGTGTCCCTGAGTAGTCACCAAGCCATAAACTTGCCCTAATCTCCCCTCTGTTTTGCCAGTCAGATGTAGCCTTTGCTTTGTTTCTTGGTTTTACATTCCAGTTCTGCAGGTGGAACTGACTGACTCCTTTGTCTGATCACAACAATATTGGGTAGGGCCCTGACCATCTGCTAGGCCTGGTCAGCCCGTTTCTTCTAAGAGGCTGGTCTCTATTCTTGTTCCTTCAGCTGCTGGTGGAAGTCTTCATCTCATGAAGCTCTTGACCCAATGGTCCATTTCCCCAGAGGTTCCCACTGCTTTGTCTCATAACTAGACCACGAAGGTGCCCCTTGGGTACACATCAGCTCAGACTAAACCAGAATGCCGTATGTTCTTTTAAATATGGACTGCTGACTGCTGCCTTTGTGAGTCATCCTTGCAGTTGGATTAGTTTCCTAGCCCCGGCCTGGAGAGCCCAGACCCCCTTCAGGGGCTGGTGAACTCAACCCAAAGCAGCTATGAGTTGCTGCTGCAGAATCTCCCAGCAGCTTCCTTCTCTGAGATTTGCCTTGGGTCCAGTGAGAGTCTTGCCTGAGAGGTTACTCACCCCAACCCCAGCAGCCAGCAGCCAACTTCATATTTAAAAAAAAAAGGAGAAAAAAAGAAAAAAAAAAAGCAGCATTCTTGCCCCAAGGTAGAACAACTCTGTAACTCTGTGGTACAATTTATGTTCCAGGGTTACCCTGCGGGACAGATTAAAGTTCAGAGACAACACACGTGCTTAGCTATTTTTTCCCATCAGATACCTGCTTCTCTTGCTTCTCTTCTGAATGCACTCACTTAGCAAATTGATTTCATGAGGAGCCCCATTTTAGGCTCCCCTTCTAAAGAAGCTCACTGATGGCAACTTTCCTTTCTCCTTGGCCCACTGCTCACATTCCAGGTTGGAGACCAAATCATGAATTAACAACCCCTCATGTCATAGGTTAGGCTATAAAATCACATCAGTGTGGCATCGCCATCCGCTAAGCCCACCAACCGTGTACTCATCCTCTTCTTTTTCTCCCTGATCCCCGCAGCCAGTCACTAAGTATGACTCTTCCCTACCCTTGCCCCCAGCAAACTTTGCATGACAAAAAAAAAATTGCTTTACAAATCTGAGAGTGCAATGGAACTCTATCAGAAAGTGAAATTTACCTGAGTCCCAAAAGTTGGTTTGTGTTACCGTGGATATCACTGGATCCTGATTTAAAGAACTGTGTTCCTGGAGAAAGTGAATATCTACCTCCTATTCCTTAGCTTGCTGGGAGCTAGAATTCCTTTGAGTACAGTGTTCCTTTAAAGACTTTAGGTCACAAAATATTCTAAGGAGTGGGCTTAATATGCATTAAGCCACCCACATGGCAAGGATGACCTCCTTACCATCTACCTGGAACATGGAACAAATATAACAAACTAGAGTGAAATATCCATAAAGTAGCTGTTTTTTCCTACTTATTCCATGTCTGTATTATGCTCCTTAAAAATGCCTTTGAGACAGATATATTTTGAGTAGAATGTACAATCAGCAAGTTTTCTATTATTTACAAATTGCTAAGTATATCCTGTCAAAACACTTGCTAAAAATACTGCATATTCTCTCAATCACGCTAAGAAAAACCCAATCACTCAATAAAGAGTTTGCCTACAGAATATCACACCCTTCTAAATAAAGTTTTAGAGAAACCACATGAGATGCTTTGTTCTTCCTTTCCTGTTCGCTAAAAATTAGCTTATCAAAGACCTACAGAGTGGTTTTTTGAAAGCCTCATTAGCTTGTGTTTTTGTTAATGATTAGAAATATTACTGCATTATTCATCACTGGAAAAATTTAACGGATGCCTGACTAACTACAGGTATAGGCTGTTCTTTAACTCTTGTTTTCTCCTCTACACTTTTCACTTAGCCCAAAGAATTACCTTTTCCATCCAAAATATCTCCTCCACACCATTACTTTTTGCTATTTACATTGGAAACAATCTTAGCAAGCAAGGTTGTGAGGTGAGTGGCATGGGAAACAGTGCATGGAGTTAGGTGGTCTGACTCTTAGGTCAGCTTTGTCCTTTCCTTCCTGTGTGTGACTTAGCCTGCTTCTTAGTTTTCCTTACAAGATTATTTTGATCATCTGTAAAAAGAGAATGGGACACCGGTGCGCCTGAAGGTATCTTCAGCTCTAACATCCTGTAATGCTGTGATTTCGTCTCTGGACCCTCCTCTCTGCCATTTAATAACCAGCTTTTCTTATAACAATGATGTATTACTGACCCCAGCCCCCAGCCAAAGATCTACTCCCTGGACTTTTTTCTCCTCTAACTCTGCTTTTCCATCCTAAGTGTCCAGAGTCCTGTTTCTTCAGGGTTCTGCTCTCTGCGAAGGGAAATCAGCATAGAAAGAGCCCTGGCCACTCAGTGAAGAACTTGGCCCTATACTAGATGTCACTAATTAGCTCTGCATACATGGCAAATAGCATCCACTCCTTGTTCCTTGTGTATGAAATGGAACTAATAATACCATTCCGTCAATTTTGGAATGTAGGAGTTATGAGGATGAGAGCAAAGAGTAAGTATGAAGTATTAAGTGTCATGAAAACGTAATATATTATGACAAATGAACACATTAGCATAGACTGCTGTGTAATCTATCCTAGGTAACTTATGTTCTTTTTAATAAGGCCTTCAAGAGACAAATTCCTTAATTAAAAACAGTGACCCTGTAGGTTGAC
>CAUYRT010024636.1:0-72190 GCA_963574885.1 Lepilemur ruficaudatus
AATTAATTTCTTTCTATTATTAGTAGAGACGGGGTCTCGCTCTTGCTCAGGCTGGTTTCGAACTCCTGACCTTGAGCAATCCGCCCGCCTCGGCCTCCCAGAGTGCTAGGATTACAGGCGTGAGCCACCGCGCCCGGCCCCTTTGGCTACTCTTTTAAACTTAGTTTTGTATAGACATCTTGATAGCATCTATCATGCTTATTAACTACTTCAATTCACATGAATGTTATTGATGTGGGTGGCAAGTTCTTTACCCCTCAGCAACCATCAAATAACTATTATGTTTCACTTAGATAACTTTTAAGAAGTTGGGATTATATAGGGTATTTTGGGGCCTTAATTATTACATTATGTGAAGATAGTAATGCAGAATTTTTTAATGCTGTCTATATATGCTAATACATAATTTAGTATAGTTATTTTGTGGTATAGATTTAATTTTTATCATAGAATTGTTTACATTTTCATTTGATCGACCTGTAATTAGTAAACCTAGAACTATATAATACTTAGGAAACTTTTCTTGTATGATAAGTATTGAAAATACTTATACATACAAATACATTTATTTCAGTATTTGTTCAGCAGAAATTTGTGTTGTTCTGGCTATGATAATCTTAAACTCTCCTTAGAATTATTTCTTTCTTGGAAAGTGTTTGGTTCAAATATATTTTTAAAAGTCAGAGTGGGGATAAACCAAAACTACACTAAGAAGACCACTTAAGAAGTAGTTATAACTTATATAAAAAGGACTGTGGAGAAATTAGACAAACAAGGGATGCTTTTATATTTAGCTGTATAGGGAAAATATACATAAATAAATACATACCACACTTATTTTTTCACTTGATAAATTAGTAGCTGAAGTTCTCATTTATGATGTCAGAGAGAGAGTTAAGACATCTTTTATCTGTGGCCTAATTCTGATTATCCAGCAGAAAACTGCTCAGTAAAGTAGAAAATTGAGAGGACTCAGTACATAATTTAGAGTTTATAGCCAGAGAAAGTAGTGCTCTAGGAAGTTACATGTATAGTCTAGCCTAGACATAAGAGGGGCCTTAAGAAAGTTCTGCAGAAAAAAATAGGTGTTTGTTTTAAGAGTAATGGAAAGATCTTTAAAAAAAAATTACTTGCAATACACCTGTAAATGATCCTGATGAGGACATAGAAAATCAGCTAAAGGGAGTGCTCTGACTAACTAGTATAGTCCTGTGTCACTTAACAATGGTGATACATTCTGAGACATGTATCGTCAGGCAGTTTCATCATTGCATGAACATCATAGGGTATACTTATGCAAACCTAGATGTTATATAGCCTACTACACACATAAGCTATATGGTGTAGTCTATTGTTTCTAGGCTATAAACTTGTACATCATGTTATGGTACTGAATACTGTAGGCATTGTACACAATGGTAAGTATTGTCTATCTAAACATACCTTAACATAGAAAAAAAGGTATAGTAAAAATTGGGTATTATAATCTTATGGGACCATCATCATATATGCTGTTTATCATTGACTGAAATGTCCCGATGTGGTGTACATGACTGCATTTTAAGTACACTAAATGTCTGAACTGTAGCCATAAGCAATGTGATGGCAGCAAGATAGGAAGCCTGATGTGTTCCCATATAACAATTAAACACATACCATATATTTTTGATACATTATAATAGTTGCCTAAGGCAGTTAAAAGCAAAATTCAACAAAACAGAATTTCAGAGTATGAAAGGAACACAAAGTCAAGGACAGTTGCTCAAACCAATAATACCAGTAAGAACTAAATCTCAGAAAGAGATGGGAGTTTTAAAACTTTCAAATAATGCAAACTGGCTGTCTGCTTTTATGTATGAATTCAAATATGTATACATTTTAGATAGGTAAATATATATAGATAACAAATATATTCTTCTTTGATAACATTCCATTTTCTAAATATGAGTATTAAATATCCATGAGGGGTTAAAACATTTGGAACCTAAAAATTTCAAAAGCTTAACCCACTGCTCGAGAATATAGTGTATTTTTAACAGATGACAAAGAACAAGACAAATCCATTCCTTTATTTTTCTCTTATTTTTTTGAGGTAAAAGATTTTTAAACTCAGTATAAAACAAACATAGGCAAGAGGGGATTAAAGCATAAAAGAAATGCCTAACAAATATAAAAATATTCCAAACTTCTGGAAACCCCATTCTTTGTATCTTGTGTTTTTAACCACAAAAGCTCTTCTCTTCTCTGGCTACACCAAAAAGAACAGTACATGGGCCTGTACCTGAGGTCTCAGTCTGAAGGTAGAACTCCTCACTCAGATCATCATTACCTCTTTTTTATAGTTATCTTATTCTCAGGCTTACTTAATGCTAAACAAATAAAAAGAATGTTTTTAGTTTTGTTCCCTCTTTGTCAATAATAAATTATTGTTGAGGCATGTATTTTCCTTCATTGTATAACCTAAATCATATGATTAGTCTTCATTCTCTCTTGTCATAGCAAAAATTTTAATAAGCTCTAGTTTCTAAAGAGAAAGTAAAATCAGTTGTATTATTTAAAATATAAAATTGTTATAAATAGAGGGTACTTGGACTCTGTATCAGTTAAATAATTAATAAACCACAAAACTCAGTGGCTTAACACAAAGGTTTATTTTTTGAATCGGCCAGAACTCATTTATCTTATATTGACGTATTTGGAAAAAATTTTCAACAATGACAAGGGAAGAAGAGAGTTGAGGGCTCACTTGGAATGATGGTAAGGGCAGGCTTGGAAGAGGCATATATCACTTCTACTCATATTCCACTGTCCAGAGCTCAGTCACTTGACCCCCCATCTAACTGCAGAGGAGGCTGGAAAATGTAGAGGAGCTTGTGCATATTTGGTGAGCACTGCGTCTGCCATAGACTATTAAATCCAGTTAGGTGAATGGTTATTGCAAACAATGTGCTTGGGACTTTTCTAGGCACAGGGATGAATACAAAGATGAATAAATCATGGTTTCTTCCCCCAAGTGGATCATAATCCAACACTCATTGTAGACTATAGCTTGTATTTCACTCTAGATTCTCAAATTCATTGCCTATGCTTAGTATTATGAGACTAATTTTTTTTTTTAAACAGCTGAGCAATTTATATCTACCATCTGTATCAGTTAGGATTTAGGCAAGAAACAACACGTTCAAATTAGGTAATTTTAGGAGAGTTTAATAAAGGGACTATGTGAATGTGCGGGCTGGGTCTAGGAGGGAAACCACAGGGTATAAAAAACCACAAGGGCAATACTGGAAGGCTAAGAGCAGGTTGTCTTTACCATTTCCAGTGCTGAAAGGGTGAGGGGAAGAAATGGTTTCTGGGACATGGAGACAGAGTTATGACCTTGGGCCAAAGGAAACAGCCCATTTGACCTTGCAGGGAGAAGCCAGCAAAATAAATTCTCTGACCTCATTCTCCTCTTCAGTCTCCTGAAGATAGACTTCAGGAGACTATTAGCTAAATCCCACTGGGAGCCAGGGGGCAAGGGAACTTGTTGATGTAATTTACATAGGTCAGCTTTCTGGGACAGAGAGCAGAAAGGTGGGGACTGGATCTGGAGAAGCAAATAGCAAACTATCCTAAACATTTTTTTCTATCTATTTGGCAAATATTTTTGCGGCCCCATTAACTGCAAAGCTGTAAATACTATAGGCCATATGCAAAGGTATGCCTTTTCTTTCAGGGGTCTTACTCTCTAGTGTGTGAGAAGAGACTACCAACAAAAACTAAATTCAAAGTTAGATCTCTGGAAGATTTATGTTTAGACCAGTGATTGAGTGTCACATAGAGCATTAGATGAAGTGTAAGTGGTGTAATTCAGAAGAGGAAGAGATTAATGTGCACTTGAATTGTTAAGGAAGGCTTTGTGGAGGAAACAGAACTTGAACTTGGCTGTGAAGGGTTGACAAGAGTTTTTGTAGGTAGGAAGGTGGACAGAGTCATACATGCATATAACTGGCTCAGTACAGTGAATGTAGAGTCTAGTTGAAGGTGGAAATTCGTATTGAAGTTAGTAAGAGATAAGTTTAGAAATAGTTTGAGGTCAGACTTTAGAGAGTCATAAAGAGCAAACTCAGAGTTTATGCTTTTTAAAAACTGTTCTAATGTTCTGGCAGAGTTACAAGGTGCCATGTGGTAAAAAGGGTTCTGTGATGAAATAAATTTGTGAAATGCGTACCTTCCCACCCTTGAATATATGTAACGTGTATGTAGCATATCAAAAGCTCTGAAAAAATCTTGCTGTAAAGAAACCACTTTTTCTATTAATCTACACTTGGCAAGAAAATCTACCCCTTTCCCCCTCCTCCCTTTTAAAAACTGAAACATGTTAAAATTTTGTGAAACTTTGGTATTCTATAAAACATGTACTAGGAAATGGTTCTATAGAAAATGGGAAGCCTTTGAATAGTTCTGAAAGTTACGACATGATTAAGGGGGTGTTTTAGGGAGATTGTTCTGGCAAGATGGATTGTAGTATAGGTGATCATTTAGGATGCAATTGTTATTGTAGTCGTACAGGGACATGGTGCTAGTCTGAAGTGAAGAGTGGTAGCTGAGCTGTAAAATATGCAGGCTTGTAAGGGACATTAGGAAAGAAATGACAGCATGACTTGGTGGTTGATTGAATATGGGTGGGATAAGGAGGGGAGGGAGAGTCAGAGGTAGAGGTTAGTGATAACACAAACTATGAGTTTGAGGCCCAGATCTTCTGTGGGAGTTTGTTAAACTGTGCTCTATAATGTACATAGACCATCAAGAATAAAATATTTTAAAAATAACATTTGAGAAGATTGAGAATACACAAAAGGTAATATAATGCCTATTCTGAAAATGTGTTTAAAAGAATGTGTTCTGGAAATAATTGTGCATCATCACACCCTGGTGTCAAAACTGATTGTGATTCAGAGACTAGAAAAGCAGTGTTTTGGCCAAACAAGGATCAGACCATGGGGATTGTATATACATAGCCAACTCAAACTGTATTTATTGGTCATACCTATAAGCATTTAACTTTTATTACCCCCCACCTTCCCGCAAAAAAGTTTTAGCATAGACCAGTTTACAGTAAGAGCCAACTGTGTCTTGTTTATTTGGGATATTATTAGGAGTGATAACCTTAAAGATATTGCTAATTTTTATAGCATGTTTCTTTCTTAACACCTTTTAAACCAAAATCATGTTAGGAACCCTATGCTTGCTTATTGTTTATTTAGAGCCACACACTAAAAGAAACTAATTGGTGGTGGATAAAGAGGTAAATGGTAAATAAATATTTTTCAAAATATAATCATCCAAAAAAGGGGGGAAACACAGTAACTGCATAATGTTTTAAGTCATATTTCTTAATTGATGCTCTCTTTGCAGCTCTAACTTCTCTTTGTCATTTCATTTTATATGCTTGCTGTCATTTGCCCATTTTTCTTTGCATGAATGCTTGTTGGTTTATCTTCTTGTATTGTATTTTTATTTATAGAAGACAAAGTACAATGTGATGCTTCTTCCTTATTACTTGCTAAATTCCTTGTTTAAATGGTACATTTTTATTTTAATGTAGTTTTGGGATAAATTTACTGAAAATATTCAGTGCTTATATTTTCAGTTTTGAATTTATTCATATTGTGACAGTAATTGGTAGAAAACTGTTTCTCACAGCTGACAGGCCAAAAAAAAGAAAGAAAGAAAGAAAAAAAGGCTTGGGGACAAAGCTACCAAGCTACCACATGCCAGAGAGCTGAGGACCCATCAGATATTTAAGGAAGTGGCATTTGTACTTGCATTATTTAAGCTACTGTTAAAAAAGAGATAGGAAGAGACCATATTTGTAGCAAGCATATTATAGAATTCATTTGCTAAAGAATCATGTTTTGGAAGAAGGTAGAACATCTATCAGACATTTTAGAAAGCACATATGACAAATGGATAATGGTTCTTATCAAAGAGAACTGAAAACCATGAATGCTATGACATATATCTTTTTTAAAATCCAAAACTCAAAGAAATATTTCTGCCTTTTATAATAGAAAATAGTAATTAACCCCAAATTTTCAACTAAATCTTAGTAATTTTATCATTTCTTACCATAAAAATACTATTTCATAAATGGTATAATTAAAGATATAATGTATATTTTACCTCTGTCTTGCCAGTTAACTTAGATCATTGCCACACTGTGATTTGGGGGACCTCTAGTGCTTTTAAGAATCCCTCAGGTAATGGGAAAGCCGGTCTTTTGTTGTAATGATTATAGCTATACTTCTATTCTTTCTGAAAAAAAGGAATAATTATACTTAGTAAAAACCACAACATCTCATTCATGTCTCATGAGAAAGAAAACAAACCTTGCCCTTAATTCTGATGAAGTATGTTGGGTAAGCAAGAATGGATACAACAGTCATCTGTACTTTACAGACTGAATTTTGAATAGGTATTAATATAGATCAAAATATAATTACTCTTTGAGACTTCGAGAATATTCTGTTAAATCACCTCAGATCCCATTGTTGAAATGAATATTTGTAAAACTCCTAATATTTTAAGAAGTTGGTAAGTTGTAGAACACTTGAAGTTTACGCAATGTGACAAGTATTTTTTGTTCTTTTTTCCTCAATGTAGTGGGTTGAATAATGTCCCCCCAAAATTCATGTCCATTTGAGACCTCAGAGTGTGACCTTATTTGGAAATAGGGTCTTTGCCTACATAATTAAGATGGGGTCATACTAGATTAGGGTGGGCCCTAAATTCAGTGACTAGTGTCCTTATAAGAAGAGGAGGGGACACACAGAGACAGGAAACAGGCCATGTGAAGACAGAGGCAGAGATTGGAGTGAAGCAGCTGCAAGCCAAGGAAAGCCAGGAGCCACTAGAAGGGGCAAGGAAGAATTCTTTCTTAGAGCCTTCAGAAGCCTCTGCCTATACTTTGGTTTAGGACTTCTAGCCTCCAGAATTGAGACGATAAATTTCTGTTGTTTTAAGCTGCCCAATTTGTGGTTCTTTGTTATGGCAACCCTAGGAAACCAATGCAGTTAGTATTCCTAAACATTCTCCCATAAACTTATATTTTCCTGCTTATTTTTTTACACATTTGTCCCATTTACTAAGCTGTGAAGTTCTCAAGGGCAGAACCATGTCATACTCATTCTGTACAGTAGGCACATAATTCAGTATCTCCCAAATGTTTATTATCATATAACTGTGTGGACATTCTTATTTTTAAGATTCCCAAGTATATTCTTCCTGAACAAAACCATGTTGGTTTTTATTAAGTACGTATATTTGAAGGAGACTGGAGTATAAATAACCATAAGGATATCTGTATGTAAAAAGTTGTGGATAATTACCAGGCTTGGGTTTCTATTGTTAGCAAAGATACGCTAAATATTGCTATCACTTTTATATCCCATTCGTATGAAAGATTAGATCTGGAGTGAATTTTAAAGTAAATGAAATCCCTAAAGAAAGGTCTTTCAGTCTGAATTCTCCAGAGAATATTTGTTTTGTCACAGTATTGCTTTAACATTATAGAGTATAGCGGAAGGTAAACAACTGCTTAACCAAAATTCTGTCCACAGCACAGATCATTTCAAAGATTAACTAAAGATTAACACTTAGTTAATCTTTATAAATTTGGTAAAAAATTTTACATTTTTGTCTTTAGTAAAAAGACTAAAAAATATAATTTAACATGGTATTTTATGAAGAGCTGATGTTAAAAAATAACATTTAAATGAATATATAAAAATTTAAATTTTTTAAATCTTAAAGGATTGGATTGTAGCCCAAATTTCTAAGATATGAAAAATTACCATTAAGTTATATTCTTATCTCGGTGTAGACATATTCTCCATTTACTAGTATAATTTTTATCTCTTTTTAATTGTAAGAGTTTAAAAGTGTTGCTTTGAATAATTCTTATCCACAAGTTGAACTATAGAGGCACTAATGACTACTTGAGGTGGATGTAGGTTGTTTTCACCTGTCCCAATATTTTTCATGCATTTTAATATACAAAGATTCCCAGTGTTTGTATTAAATTATTCTTAGAGACTAAGAGAGACTTAGTGTTAGATTGTGGGTAAGAAATATTAATTATGTAACTCATTACAGGAAATAGACCATTACCAGAATAAAAGAATGTCAAGTTTAAAAGTTGGCTGACTTAAATGTGTGAATCTTTTAGTTACATAAAGTAATGAATTATAAATTATAACCAGAATTTAGTTTATCCAATCAAGTGAATAAACATCACTTGTAATGGTTAAATTTTTGTATGTCCATGGGCAGATGCACAAATTGTCTTCTAATAAGGAGAAAAGAGTTATTGTTTTTAGTTAGTAGATGACATTTTCCCAGACATTTGTTCACCATGTGTCCTAGAGGAAAGTGAAGATTTTAAGGGCCACTTAAAAATTATTTTCTTTCTGCTTTCTAATAATGCTTTCACATGCCATGAATCAAAATCAAAATCCCTGTGGCAGTCATGGGCAAACCAGGTAGGCTTCTTGAAGCCTGACAATTTCCCTGACATATCATGTGAGTGAATCATATGAGTAACATTATTCAAAATATTTAATAAACTCAAAATAAAAATCCAAGTATGACCAAGTAGATTTGTCACTAATATTATGGATTCTTTTTTTTAGAAATATATTTTTACTTTTAGACTTAGAACTATTATTCTAAATACCTGACATAGCACAGTAACTCTGATAGCATTGTTTTAGCTATAGGAGATTATTTAACTTATTTAACTTTTGTTCAAAATTTGTTGATTCTTTATAAACAAATAATTCCATGATTGTAATTTAATTTTATCCTAAATGCAAGTGTTCATTATTAGAGGACCAGTTGCATAAATTATGGTATATTAACACAATGGATACCACTGTAAAATGATGAAGATATGCTTTATGTCCTAATATGAAAAAAAATCATCATATATTACTAGTTAAGAAGGAAAAGTACAGAACAGTTTAGAAACTATTAAAATATGTGTGGAAAAACAAAAGGGGAGAAATTGTACACATGTATAATATGTGTGTATGCACACACACATTTATATTGTCTTTGCATGAAAAATAATCTGAGAAAGGATAAACAAACTAATAAAGAGGGATTACCAGTTGTGTATAGATAGGGACAGGAACTTAGCAGATGGTACTGCATGAGGGAGTTTTTTTTAATTAAATACTATTTTATGCTTTATGTTTGTACTATGTGAATATATCAGTCAAAAATTAGATAGAGTTATGTTTTTCAAACTATCCTGGTGAATTCTGTTTTAAGAAAACAGTAAACAGAAACCAACTTTAAAAATGGTTACATTCATCCAAACAATGGAATATTATTCAGCGCTAAAAATAAATGAGCTATCAAGCCATGAAAAGACATGGGGAAACCTTAAATACATATTACTAAATGAAAGAAGCTACGTACCTATGATACCACCTATATGACACTCTGGAAAAGGCAAAACTATGAAGACTGTAAAAAGATCAGTGGGTGCCAAAGGTTGAGGGTAGGGTGGGATGAGTAAGCAAATGTAGAGGATTCTTAGTGCAGTGAAATTACTCTACGTAATACTATAATGGTGAGTACATGTCATTATAAATTTTCCCAGACCCATAGAATGAACATCACCAAGAATGAACCCTAATATAAACTAAACTAATTAACTGTAGTCACCATGATGTACAATAGATCCCTTGAAATTTATTCCTCCTAACTGAAAATTTGTGCCCTTTGACCAATATCTCCCCAAACCCCTCAACTCCTCCCTTGCCTCAGCCTCTGGTAATCACCATTTTACTCTTTTGTTTCCATAATTTCATCTTTTTTATACTTCACATGCAAGTGAGATCTTGTAGTATTTGTCTTTCTGTGACTGGCCTATTTCACTTAACATAAACTCCAAGTTCATCCAAGTTGTGCAAATAACAGGATTTCCTTCTTTTTAAAAGCTGAGTAGTATTTCATTGTGTATATATATCACATTGTCTTTATTCAACATCCATTAATGGACAGTTGAGTTGTTTCCCTATCTTGGCTGTTGTGTTTAGTGCTGCAATAAACATGGGAGTGCAGGTATCTCTTTGCCATACTGATTTTATATCCTTTGGATACATACCCAGCAGGGGGACTACTGCATCACATGGTAGTTCTGTTTTTAATTTTTTGAGGAACCTCCATACTGTTTTCCAACCGTGTGCAAGAGTTCGTTTTTCTCTACATCATTGCCAACACTTGCTATCCTTTGTCTTTTTGATACTAGCCATTCTAACAGGTGTGAGTGATACCTCATTTTGGTTTTAATTTGCATTTCCCTGATAATCAGTGATGTTCAACATTTTTTCATATACCTGTTGGTCATTTATAAGTCTTCTTTTGAGAAATAACTATTTAGGTCCTTTGCTCATTTTTAATCTTTTTTGTTGTTGTTGTTGTTTTCTTACTATTAAATTCTTTGAGTTCTTTATAGATTTTGGATATTAACCCCTTATCACATGTATGGTTTATAAATATTTTCTTCCATTGGTTGAATCTTCACTCTGTTTTTGTGTAGTTTTTGGTTTTGTTTTTTTTTTTCTGTGCAGAAGTTTTTTTAGTTTGATGTAATCACACCTGTTTATTTTTGCTTTTGTTTCCTGTGTTTTTGGTATCATATCCAAAATATTATTGCCCAGGCCAAGAAGCTTTTTCTCTCTACTTTCTTCTAGAATTTTTAGTTTCGGGTCTTATATTTAAGTCTTTATTCCATTTTGAGCTGGATTTTTGTATGTGGTGTGAGACGAGGGTCTAATTTCATTCTTTTGCATGTGGATATCAGTTTTCCCAGCATCATTTATTGAAAAGTGCCCTTTCCCTATTGTGTGTTCTTGGCATCTGATATGGTTTAGATGTTTGGCCCCTCCCAATCTCATATTGAAATTTGATCCCCAGTGTTGAACGTGGGGCCTGGTAGGACCTTTTTGAGTCATGAGGGGTATCCCTCATGAATGGCTTAGTCCTCCAAGCAATACTGAGTGAGTTCTTTATTAGTTCACAGGAGAGCTTGTTGTTTAAAGGATTCTATCACCACCTCCTCTCTTTCTGTGCTCCTTGTCTCACTGTGTGACACACCTAGTTCCTCTTTGCCTTTCACCTCGATTGGAAGCTCCCGGAAGCCCTCACCAGAGGCAGATGCTAGCACCATGCTTCTTATGCAGTCTGCAGAACTGTAAGGCAAATAAACCTCTTTTCTTTATAATAATTACCCAGCCTCAGGCATCTCTTTATAGCAGCACAAAACAGACTAACACAGCACCTTTGTTGAAAATCAATTGACTATAATGTGTGGATGTATTTTAGGGCTTCTTATTCTATTCCATTGGTCTTTGTGTCTTTTTTTATGCCAGTACTAAACCTTGCTGTTTTGATTACTATAGCTTTGTAGTAGATTTTCAAATCAGATAGTATGGTGCTTCCAGCTTTGTTTTTTTGCTCAAGATTGCTTTGGTATTTGGGGGTTTTTGTGGTTTCATATGAATTTTAAGATTTTTTTTTTCTATTTTTGTGAAAAATGTCAATAGAACTTTGATAGAGATTACACTGACTTTGTAGATTGCTTTAAATAGTATGGACATTTTAACAATATTAATTCTTCCATTCCATGACCATAGGATATCTTTCCATTTATTTGTGTCTTTAAAATTTTTTTCATCCGTGTTTTATAGTCTTTAGTGTACAGGACTTTTACCTCCTTGATTAAATTTATTACTAAGTATATTTTTTGATAGCTGTTGTAAATGGAATTGTTTTCTTGATTTCTTTTTTGAATAGTGCATTGTTAGTATATAGAAACGCTACTGATTTTTATACATTGACTTTGTATTTTACAACTTTACTGAACTTGTTTATTAGTTATAACAGTTTTTTGGTGGAGTCTTGGGTTTTTTAGATATAAGATATTATTGTCTGCAAACAGACAATTTAATCCCTTCCCTTCTGATTTTGATGCTTTTATTTATTTTTCTTGTCTAATTGCTCTTGCTAGAACTTACAGTATTACATTGAATAGAATTGATGAGAGCGGATGGGCATTCTTGTTCCAAATCTTAAAGAAAAAACTTTCACCATTGAGTATGCTAGCTATGGGTTTGTCATATTTATTGATTGAGGTCCATTTCTTCTATACCTAATTTGTTGAGAGTTTTTATCATGAATATGAATTATGTCAAATGCTTTTTCTGCATCTACTGAGATGATAATATGGTTTTGGCCTTTATTCTGTTAATATGATGTATTACCTTTATCGATTTGTGTGTGTCAAATCATCCTTGCATCCCACGGGTAAATCCCACTTGATCGTGGTGAATGATCCTTTCAATGTGATGTTGAATTCAGTTTGCTAGTATTCTGTTGAGGATTTTTGCATCTATTGGCTTATGGTTCTCTTTTCTTGGAGTATCCGTGTCTGGCTTTGATATCAGGGTAATGCTAGCCTTGTAAAATGAGTTTGGAAGTTTTCCCTTCTCTTAATTTTTTTGAAAGAGTTTGGGAAGGATTGGTATTAATTTTTCTTTAAGTGTTTGATAGAATTCAGCAGTGAAGCCATCAGTTCCTGAGCTTTTCTTTGATTGTGGAGACTTTTTATTACTGATTCACTCTCCTTACTTATTACTGGTTTGTTCAGATTTTCTATTTCTTCGCGATTTAATCTGGCTAGGTTGTATGTGTCTGTTATAGTTACTATTTAACCATAGTCTCTAATATCCATTTTACTATATATATTTCTTATCTATCATAATACCTCTTTGGAAGGTCTTTGATATTGACAACACATCTGGAAAAGAGGAAAAGTTAACAATTTGGATATGTGTTTTGTGAAGGAGCTAGAATTTACTGCAATTCAAGATGACCTTGGGACTGACCAATTTACAGGACTGAAGTGAAGTGAGCATCCCACCAGCATTCCTGGAAAATAACCCATGCATACTTACCCCATGCTTTGTGGATCCAAGGTGGGTTACATGATGGTCTTCTCTGCTCTTGCTTTGTACTCTAATTACACCCTAGATAAGGAAGGGACTCCCAATGCTTGGGACAGTAATAGTGCTGCCAGAAATTCTTAGCCCCAAATCATATCTGTTTCCCTCCCCTCTACCCTCTACATTTATTTCCTTTTTGATCTTTCTCTCTACTAGCTTTTCTGAAAGCTTCCTTTGATCCTGAAGTCACTTGAGCTTTCTAGGCAGAAGAAGTATGGCTGCTTTACAGAATACCAGGGCTAATCTGAATTTCCAGAGCATGAGGACTTTCTCTTGCCTACCGCTCCCTTTCACCAGCAGAACAGCTAGATCTTAAACATAATCTTACATCATATGGTCAAAATCTGACTTACGATGGATGGTCCTTCTAATCTTCTACCCTAGGGAGAGCACTAATACAAACTAATAATGCAAAGCTAATACATGTAATGCTTACTAAGTGCCAGACACTACTCTTAGCACTTTACATGTAGTAACTAATTTTATCCTATGATCATACTTTATCTTATTCCTACTTTTTAGGTAGGGAAACTGGGGCACAAGGAAGTTAAGTAATACTAAAGAATATAAGCTGATAAATTTCAGAGCCAGGTGGTCTGGCTCAAGTCCATCCTCTTGACCAGTTGCCTCTGCAGTAAAAATATCTAAGTTTATGCGGCATTTGTTTGTCAGTTTAGTTGGTGTCAAGGCATTCCAGGGTAATCTTAGCTACTTTGAGAGACCTGCAAGGCATTTAGGTGTGGATTGACCTCAGCAGTTTCTGAACCAACTCATGGTTGTTTGCACTAGGTACACATTGCCCCTGGACCTCAGTGTTGTAACAATCATTTTCTTCTCTTCTTTCTGATATTTCATGTTGTTTAAACTGTGATGAGAATCCTATCTTTGTCAGGCAGGATTATAACCTGCCACAGAGCCCACAAGTAAAAAAGAATCAATCCAACTATGTCCGGAATAATATCTCATCCCAGCAGGGTTTTCTGCTGAAATATTAAGGTCAGGAAAAGTAAAAGGAGTAAAATGGAGTGTTTTGGTGATGCTGTGTATGCCTAGAGTTAGCTTAAATGGCATTTATTTAAGGGTATATACTGTCACTATAGTGAAAAGAAAGCTTGTCTAGCCATTTATCAATGATTTTATAGTCCTTACTCTACAGCAGATAGAATAAAAGAACAAAGAAAGTTTACTTCCAAAGCAATTTATTAAACATGAACTGAAAAAAATCAAGATAGACTTGTTTATTTTTACATTTTCCTCTTCAGAATTGCCTTATTATTGATGAATGAATTCATTTCTTTTTCGTATCACAAATTTAAGCATGTTTCTGAATAAGACCCAGTGTCTAATATTTCTTTTAAGTTCTAATATATACTGGAACTGAATTTGAAAATTCATTCCCTTGGCTGTTTCTTCCTTTTATAATTTGGAGAATCTGAAATTACATTTGGATGGCTTTCACTGAGGAGTTATATTTTCTTATTTATCTTTTTTAAATCAAGAAAAAACATAAATATTCATATCATTTCTTGCTAAATAACTTAGTTGGCAAATGATTTTTGTATCCTGGGGTTAATGCCTACTCAGATTAAATTTTTTAAAAGGAGATTGAGTTTAAAATAAGGCTGCTCTTTAATCAGGTAGGATACCTGGAACTATTTCAGAGATACAGGTTTCTGTTTTTATATGAAGTGAAGAATAAGCTATTAGAGTTACAAAATTAAGATTCTTGTTGGATGAGTAAATTTCCCAAGGATAGGGGTAATGGAAATGTTTAGTGATTTCCATTGAGTGGTTAGTGTTGTGCTATCTCCCAGGCAACTCTCTTCAAGCCATTATACCTGGCCTAACAACCTTATTTCCCAGTCTCAGCAAAGTTGATCTTAATCTTAACACCCAAATTAGAGTTCTTTCTGTAATCTTTGTGGTTTTTTTCTTGAAGACATTTGAGTGGAGAACTGTCATTCTTCTCTGTGATTTAGACATTACTCATCTGGTTGCTAGAGGCAATCAGGCAGTGTAAAATATCATCTTTGAGACCATAACAACACCAAAGTTATGACCACAGTTAATTAAGATGGGTGCTTGGAGAGAGGAGTGGTGCAAGAACAACATTGGCAATGAGGGCCACTTTTTTAGGCTTTGTGGTTATGTCTCAAGTTGCTTTAGACATAAGCATGCAAAGTAAAACTATTTATCCCCATGATCTCTCTGTTGGAGCTAAGGTATATTTTAAAAATCAATATATAGTAATTTCTAAAATTAAGTACTATAAATTTATATAAGAGTTTTGTATTCCTTGTTATATATGTAGAGAGAATTTTAGTTTGGCAATTTTAAATCTATGTGGATTATAGCCTCTAATTATATACTATTTGAGTCAATATATTCATGTAACCTTTGATTAAAAGTGCTATAAATAGGCCATAAGCATATATACTAATTTTTTATGAGCTTAGTGTTGCTTGGTACAAAGAGTTTTCTTTATTAAGAAAGTTTTTTAAAAAATACATAAATAAATCACTACCAGGTAAAAGTTATTTTTAGTCCATGTAATTTAGGATCTCATCAAGGATTTAAAAAGTTATTGAAGGAATAAAACATGGATTTTTATTGTTCATCAAGGTTAAATGTGCTGTTGACAGGAAGTATTCAGTATATACAAACTTACATTCTTGTTATATAAAGCAATTTATTTTGGTTGTGTATTGGTTGACACCCCAAGATAGTAGAAAATATACATGCACAGGCTTTAAGTCATATATATCAGCATTAAATAATCTGTCATGGGATTAGCAAATTTTTTTAAAAAGCATTAAAATTCCATTTTCCATGGTATACATATACCACATTTTGTTAATCCATCCATGAATTGATGGGCACTTGGGTTGATTCCACATCTTTGCTATTGTGAATTGTTCTGCACTAAGCATTCAAGTGCAGGTGTCTTTTTGATAAAATGACTTCTTTTCCTTTGGGTTAAATATCCAATAGTGCGATTGTACTACTCAGACATAAAGAAGGATGACTTAATGTTTTTTGCAACAATATGGATGGAACTGGAGACCATTATCCTAAGTGAAGTATCTAAAGAATGTGAAAACAAACACCACATGTACTAACTATTAAATTGGAATTAACTACTGAGCACACATATGCATAGAGGGAAGTATAACTCAATGGAAATCAATCAGGGGGGTGGAGGAAGGAGGGGATGGGCAAAAACCTACCTAATGGGTACAATGAACACTGTCTGGGTGTAGGGTACACTTTTAACCCTGACTAAAGCATTACAAAAGCAATCCTTGTAACCAAAAGCATTTGTACCCCTGTAATATTTTGAAATTAAAAAAAAATCTGATTTTCCTGCCAACTGTGTGATCTTATCCAAGTTTAACTTGGGTCCAAGCCTCAGTTTCCTCATCTATTAAATGGGATTTGAAATACTAAATGTCAAGTGAGGATTAAAAGGAATAATTTGGCCAGGCATGGTGGCTCACATCAGTAATTCCAGCACTTTGGGAGGCTGAGGTGGGAGAATCACTTGAGGCCAGGAGTCCAAGACCAGTCTGGGCAACATAGTGAGATCTTGTCTCTACAAAAAATTTTAAAAAATTAGCCCGGTGTGGTGGTGTGCACCTGTAGTCCCAGCTACTTGGGAAGCTGAGGTGGGAGAATCACTTGAGCCCAGGAGTTTGAGGCTACAGTGAGCTATGATCAGGCCACTGCACTCTAGCTTGGATAATAGAGTGAGACCCCCATTTAAAAAATAAAAAAATAAAAAGAATAACTTAAGAAAAGCACTTAGTTCCACACCTCAAACACTATATCCAATTGATCCCAAAGTTTGACCCATTCCACTTTGTACACCCTTTTCTGGAATACTGTGGGATATTGTTGTAGTCTTTCAGTCTTATCTCTTCTAATTTGTGCTCAATATTGCCACCCAAGTGTTTCTTTTCTTTTTTTTTAATGATAAAAACTAGACCTGGACCAAGTGATTCTTTTAAAACACATCTTTGAACCTGTTATTCCCCTCCTGTGTTAAACTTGTCAGTTGCTCACTGTAGTCTCAGAGAAAAAGTTCAAGCTCCTTGTCTTGGCCTACTTTGGCTTCTCATGATCTGATTCTGCTATCTCTTCGGCCTCTCAGCCAATGGGTAGCCTTTCTCCCTACACCCTATACTTAGGACTATCCTAACTGCTTTCCGATCTCAGAACATGCTTTGCTGTATCACCTTGAAACTAAGCTAGTCTAAAAGGACAGGTTGAAGAACAGTTAAGAATAAACTACTCAGAATTGGCCATAGTTACTTCAACTTTGGTTTACTTTTGAGAAAGTGTCTTCCTGAAAACACCAGCAAAAGTTCTAGGAAAACTGTGATTGGCCCAGTGGGGGTCATGTACCCATCCCTAAAATAGTTTTTGTGGCTAAAAGGATGGGATACAATGGCCAAACTTGGTTTACATTCCTGCCTATAGGTGGAGGGGTGATAGGCGAACACAAACCCTATGGACAAAGCAGATGGAGTAGTTCCCTAAAGAAAGGATTTCTGAACAATAAATAATAATTATAGTATGATTAGGTTTCTAAAATTAATAATGGGTATGAAACAAGAGGGACCTGGATGAGAGTATTGGTGTAAATATAAAATAAAAGGGAAACATTGAAAGAAAATATATTTTGTTGAAAGTTTGCATTGTTGGGGAGGAGATTAACAGGACGAAAGTTTTAAAATTTTTTTTAAATTTTTATTTGTGGTAAAAAACACATAACAAAATTTACTGTCCTAATCATTTTTAAGGGTATTATTCAGTAGTGTAAAGTATATTCACATTATAACAACAACTGAAGTTTTGAAATAGGAAATGAGTAAAATAATAGTCCTATCAAGGTATTTGAGAGGTTTGAAAGGAAAAGACTTCCAGTTGGGGCCTGGGAGAGGTGGATATCATAACCACTGATTAAGCAGTTTCTAAGTCCCAGGGAGCCAATAGAATAGTCCTGGGCAGGTGATTTGCAAGGCAGGAATAGCTAACAGTGATGAAAGGCTCTGCAATTGGGCACATGATGTCAACATTAGGCCAAAGGCAAATCTCAGTAGACCATGGAATCAATGTCAAGGAGTAGGATATATCTAGTCAGGTGAGAGCTCTTATGGTTACAGTATATATGGGATAGTGTCAGTCTTTCTGTGCTTATAAGAAATCAGACTCAAATTGATAATTCAGAATCAGTTTCTAGAATTGAGATAATAGGTCAAAGGCCAAAGCATAAAACCCCCTTGATACTTGATTGGTGCCAGTAACAAAAGTGATTTCATATTGACCAACTGACTTAGAATATGTTACATATTTCCTTTGCTTCAGTGCAAAATCCCACAGATAGGAACTTACAGGTCTTATTCTGATCGCTTTGCCAGCCAATAGGCGGTGCTATTGTCACAGAATAGTTAGGTTGCTCTGTGGCACAAAGTAAAAGTAGGATGTGGGAAGTGGTTTTAAAATGAGTTGTAAAAGGGAGACAGTGTAAACATGACTTATATGTATGTGGGTGATGTTTTTGTAGCATAGGAAGTGATTATACTAGTATGTTTTCTTAAATTACGATATCAAAATTAAATGTAATTAAAAACATACCTTTTCTTGTCCATAAATTTTTCTTTGAGCTTTAGTTTCCTCAATTATTAATATAAAAAATGAAGATTGTGAGAATTAAACAAGAAAATAAAAATAAAGTGTCTAATTGTACCATATACATAATTCTTGCTCAATTGATGTAATTCTGCTCATTTCCTAAATGGGTCAGATAACATTAATAAGCCATAATGACATAATATTATTGATGCATTGCTAAGTTAGACTAAATTACATGATCTCTGGACCCTGAAAGCTTATAAGGAAGTATTAATAGCAAGAAGTAGGGAGAAAATGTTAAGCTTTATCATTCACTACTAAGATAAAAGAATTTTTAATGTCCAATTGTTTGATTGTTTTGTGAGTAAATATCCTGGTATATATTACCAGTATACCCTGAGTAGAGGCAGGCTCCATTTTTATATGCACTGTAATTTTGGAGCCTTCCATCTTAAAGTAGTGTTATCATGTTGCAAATCTTAATGTTTATGACTGCAGTCTATATCTTTTTTGAGCATCAATCAAAAATAAGGATTAAGTAGATAAAAATAGCAGGATGATGGTCTTTTTTGCAGCTTTCACAAACAAAATGAGACCAACCTTTCCTTGTCTTATTCCTTCAGCCTGCCTTTTGGTGGAATCACAACTAATTAGTTTATCTTTATACCAGTGAACTGGAGTGAGAAACAAAAGTAATATTTATGTCATCTAATTTTATTAGTTATTAGCCAGGGTAAAGTTTTGTAATAGAGAAAGTTTAATGATAAAATAATTTGTTGCCACATATAAATTGTTCTTCCTGGAATTTCCTTTCCTGTCTTTCCTTTCAGTGCTTGTGATTGGCCTTAGACTACCTCAATCACTTCCCCTTCACAGGAGCAGAGCCTCCTGGTCTCAAGTCCTCAAGAAAGTATCAAGGATGCCTCTCCAGTGAAGGCCTGCTTCCTTGAGGACAAGTGAATTGAAGGGTCATTTTTCCTTCTTGCCATTCAGATTTCTTTGTCTCATCCTAAGGACTTCTTGCCCCAAAGTGAGAAAATGCTTTCTCACTGAACTCATCCTTTGTAAACACTGGAAGCAAGCCTTAAGTCAGGTTCCAGCCTCAAATCATATATCCACACCTGAAGTAGGCTTTATATCTCCTTGCAGTACCAAAATGCAGGAAAAATCCTACATTACTCAGGAATTTGTGACAAATTGTTTGACTAACTACTTGAAGGATAGTGTAGGAAAAGAGCAAATATATGATGGTCTTTCTGCAATTCACAAGATACTGATTTTGTATAGAGAATCAATATATGTTAATGGATAGATTTTGGAATTTCAGAAGTACAACTGGGTCTGAATCAGTGATTTTCACAGGACTCCTTGGAATCCTAGGAGTGTGAGGAGGCGCTTCCGAGGGAAGGAGAGGGGAGAAAAGGTGGGTGGTACTCTGGACCCTGGCCTCAACCAGAGAAGCTCTGCTTGAACAGTTTTATAAATTGAACCTCTATTGAAGATATTTTTAAAGACACAAGTTTGAAAATTATTGGCACCCCAACCTCTTATCAACTGAACCCAATTTTTATGCTCAGGGACTTGGTTCACAAATAATAGTATATTTCCTATTAAGATGATGACAATCACATTTCATTAGATGATTATATGGTCTCCTATATCACAATATGTTTCTATTTATTAACAATAAGTAGTGCCTGGTGGTTAACTAAATTAGATTAATGAAGGCTATTAGTTAATTTCATAGATTCATAAATAAACATAATTTTTAAAAAATTAAGACTAATGTACCACAAAATGTACTATATTTTAATTAAATTTTTCATGTTTAAAGCTGTCATATATTCTGTGAATTAGTAACAGTAGATAACAGTGCACTCCTTGACTTTTTTATGGTCTGTGATAAATGCCCAAGTACTTGTTCTATGAAACTATTAGGTCTAGAAATAAATCATCAATCAGCCATATTTGTTACATTTCAAATCTGAAAATAAAGTTTGGGCTAGGCCCAAGCTTTATAATTGCCATAATAATTTTATAATTCTCTAATTCTAGTAATATTTGCTATTAATTTTAAATTAATTATATTTTCTATTAATTTTAAATTAATTCCTTCCATTTCTTTTTACCTTTATATTGAAAGCTCCAAATATTCAAGTTAGACTTTCAAAGTGAAAATCAAATACTTGCTTATATTGGTTTGTAACACACTATGAGTGTTTGCTAATTTTGAAAGGAGAAAATATTATTCTTTTTGTATTCGTTTTTATGTCAAGGGTATACCAGATTGGAATTCTCTTGCTTTAGTCAGTGAATGTCACTCACTATAAAATGAAGATTTTCAATCTTGTTCATAAATTCCCTAGGTCTTTTTAAAATGTGGAATTTTCATATGATAAAGCCTGTTTAATTTGGCTAAGAAAAAAATTTTTATTCCCTACTTTTTTTCTTCCTTTTTTGTGTGTGTTTAAGATATGTTAACTTACATCATAATTCAGATATATTCCATAGCAGAATCACTTAATGGTTTTTGTGCTATTTTGTAAATATACAAATTCTCAATTATAAATATACTTTATACATTGGAAATAATTTAGCTTTACAAAGAAGTATATAGAATGTATTAGGTGAATGAAAGTACTTCCAAAAACTGATTCCTACGCATCCATCAAAAACGAAAATGGCTGCTATTTTCAGTTCTTCAGAGTGAACACGTTACTACATGTACTAAATAGTCATGAATTCGTCATTTGGATTTTTCTTTTTGATGTTACCTTGTAGAGGGGAGGTAAGGTGTATTCACAACTATACGTTTTTAGGGGGTCAAAAATTCCTTGCAATTTGAAAAATAAATGATTTTTTAACATAATATTCACATTTCATCTCCTTATTTTTAAAAATACATTGTTTTCAATTTATGATTTCCACAGTAGTGGAAAGGAAGTAAGTGGAGTAAAATATTAACATTTCTAAGACTTATATGCTTGATTTAGGAATACAATCGAAAACTTGTTGAACTTTTTATTGTAAATCTTCCTGGATTACAATAGACTATTCAATGTATATTTATTGGTTGAATTTCAGATATTTTTAGAACTTTAAATTTTTGTTTGGATATAATAATATTACGGAAACTTTTTAAAATTAGCAGTGAGAGAGCTCATTGTCCATGTGCAAAGCACAAAAACAAATTTGCAATAGGTTAATCTTTTTTTCTTAAATTGTGACATTCTTCTAATGTACTTTCACACTTAAATTTTACAAATTTTATTTATGGCTTTTTAAATAATTAATGAAGTCCAGTTTAAGCAGAAGAATATTGGTTTGCTATACACTTGCCACAAAACATTTTCACTAATATAGGAAATAGGTCACTTAGAATTTTTCCGCTATCTTTCTGGGTATAGTTTAACTCTTTTCAGCTTTTGGAGCCTGAAGGCTAAACCATATTTTATGAAACATTTCAGAATTATCAAGCATTTTGATATAATTTCAGATTTTCTATCATAGAACAAGCTGACATTCCTCATAGAAAACTTATAAATATGGGGAAGCTAATAAGATTTTAGATCATCCATTGAACTAGTTGGCAGTCTTAAAAACTTTGAAAGCTTATCTATAAGACTTCTTTAATTGCTTTATAAAAAGCATTACCTGCTGAGATAGTCTTACATGCTCACATAAATATATTTAGAATATGTCAAATTATAGAATCATCACATTTTCAAGCAGGAGTGCCTCATTTAATCACTATGGGAAAATAATAGCTTATGATAGTCACAAATAAAATGTTAGTTTTTATTTGGATATCTGTAATGATACCATATATATGCAAACTTTGTAAATACAAATTTTAAAATCTTGAATAAGGCTTTATGCTTGGGAGTAAGAGAAATGCTCAGGTTCAAATGCTAGGTATACTACTTTAATCAGCTGTGTACATTTGGATAAGTTATTCACCCTGTGCCTCTTTTCCTCTTCTGTAAAAGATTGTTTTAAAGATAAAAGACAATATATGAAAGGCACCGAACATACCTGATACATAGCAGGCTCTTAATAAATAGATGCTGTGTTTAAGTAATTTTAGTGAATTATGCTTTAAGTCAAATGTAAAAATGATTTTCAGTATGAGAATTCCTATTTTAGTACTGTCAATTGATGCTCATGTATTTACAATGCTTCAGCATAACAAAGTTTGAAAGTTCACAAATTTAATATATGTAGTGTAGTACTTGGCTTGCAGTAGCCCTCGCTTTCATACACTATGTATGCACTGACACTCCTAAGCCACCTTTGTATGAAGAATTTGGTCTTTTGTACATGACCAGTCACCAGACTGATTTAGAATTATCACCTGGTTGCACTGCTTGTTGCTTTTATGATAAAAGGACATCACTCAGAGAGTAAGGATCTTACTCTGGCTGTTCTGCCTACTTCTGGCTGTTCTGAAGCTTGCTTATTTACAAGGGGACAATTATCTCAGAAGTATGTCACCTTACTCAGCCCAGCCTCTCTTTCCACTACATAGTCACCTCCAAATTCCACTCATCTCTCCTCATACTGCCTGACCAATGGGAAATATTGGGCTGGAACTGGACAATAGGTTGAAAACCCTTGGCAAGGATTACATGTGCTTGTGGGTCATAGTCAATATAGCCCTCCACCTTTGGTTTGGTATTGGTGGAAGAAAATCCTTCCTTCACTGTCATAGACATCTTGCGAGTTCTGAAGCTCTGAAATTTAAAGATTAAAGGCTGCCCAAGTATCTCTAACTATTTCTCCTGGCCTTTGTGGGTGAATTAAGGAAGAAGTAGTGGCCCAGGGAAGGAGAGATGCCTGAATCTGCTGTCTTGTTCTTCAGGACTGTTGTCGTCTCCTGATATAAACACCTATGAAAGTCTTACTCACCTATAGCGTCACTAAGACCCTAGGAAGGGAGTATTTGTAGGTGGTAAAATTAGAAATATTATAATTTCTTACCCACTGTCCTTTAAATGTATAAGTCTTAGCCAATTTTCAAATGTGTAAAAATATTTTATATATGGAAGAAAGGGAAATTATTGCCAAATAAAAACAAAAGACAGTCCTCTTCCATTAATAATTTTTACCAGAACCAATCTTTATCATGATAGTTACAAAATGATGATTTTTCCAACTCTGGTACTTGTTCTGCATTTGTTGTTCAGCATCATGAGAAACAAGAGCCCTTTTATCTTCTCAGCTTATTTATATTTTTTAATGGTGTATAGCTTTATGGATTCCTTTCGCTTTTTTTTCCTCTAGTGGTGTATATAGTTCTCAAACATTTGGGTTTCAGGATCCCTTTAATCTCTTCCCAATTATTGAAAGAGCCTTTGTTTATGGGATATGTATTGATATTTATCATATTAAAACTAAAGGGTCAGAACCATAACTGTATATCAACTTCTGGGTCCCAGCTGCTGAGGTGTGCCTGAGAGCAATAGATCCCAGCTTAGTAGGAGAACTGCATCCACTCATGAGAGTGAACCTGTACCTCAGGTCCCAGGTGATACAGTAGTTTTGCAAGACCCTAAGCCCAGTAACCAAACTCAATGTAGGGAAACAGAAAGATGAAAAAGCAAGGAATTATGAGGATTTCCAAAGGAATGCAATAATTCTCCAGTAACAGACCCCAAAGAAACAGAAATTTATCAATTGCCTAAAAGGAATTCAAAATAATGATCTTAAGAAAACTCAGGGAAATAGAAGAGAATAGGCAATTTAGTGAAATCAGGGAAACAATTCATGATCTGAATGAGAAACTCAATGAAGAGATAGATGTCATAAAAAAGAACCAAACACAAATTTTGGAGTGGAAGAATTCAGTGAATGAAATAAAAAATACAGTTAAAAGCTTTAACAAAAGACTGGATTAAGCAGAAGAAAGAACCTGTGCACCTGAAGATAGGTCTTTTGAAATGACACAGTCAGAGGGAAAAAAAGAATGAAAAAGAGTGAAGATGGCCTGTGGGACTTATGGGATACTATTAAGCAAACAGATATTCACATTATGGGAGTTTTTGAAGGAGAAGAGACAGGGAAAGGGACAGAAAGCTTGTATAATGAAATAATTTCTGAAAACTTCCCAAGTCTTAGGAGAGATGTGGACATCCAGATCCGTGATGCTCAAACATCCACAAATAGATTCAATTCAGAGAGATTTTCTTCAAGGCAAATTAGTCAAAGACAAAGAGAATTTTAAAAGCAATAAGAGAAAAGCATCAAGTTGCATATCAGGGAATCCTTATTAGACTATCAGCAGATTTCTTAGCACAAACTTTGCAAGGTAGTAGAGATTGAGATGATATATTTGAAGTACTGAAAGAAACTATCAGCCAAAAATACTATACCCAGCAAAGAAGTCCTTCAGAAATGAAGAAGAAACAAAATCTTTCATAGACAAGCCAAAGCTGAGGGAATACATTACCTCTATGTCTTACAAGACACACTTAAGGGAGCTCTTCAAACAGAAATGAAACAACAATAATTATTATGAAAGTATAAAATTCACTGGTAGAGGTAAATATGTAGTTAAATCCAGAATACTCCAGTACTGTATTGGTGGCGTGTAAATCATACATATCTCTAGTATGAAGGTTAGAAATCAAAACAGTCAAAAATAACTAAAGCTACAATAATCTATTAAGGAATACACAATGTAAAAATATGTAAAATGTAACATCAAAAACAAATTGAGAGGTCTAGAGCTTAGTACTTGACAGAAGTTTAGTTGTTATCAGCTTAAAGTGGTAGATTATAAGATGTGTTATGTAAGCCTCATGATAACCATGAGACAAAAAACTACCACAAATATATGAATGATAAAGAGAAAGGAATCAAAGCTTAGCACTACAGAAAATTATCAAATCACAAAGGTAGACAAAGAGAAAGGAGTTATAAAACAACTAGAAAACAAATAAAATGGCAGTAGTAAGTCCATATATATCAATAATTACCTTGAATGTAAATAGATTAAGTTCTCCAATTTAAAGACAGAGTGGTTGAATGGATTAAAAAAAAAAAAAACACCTAACTATAGGCTGCCTATAAGAAACTTACAGGAGCTTTAAGAACAAACATGATCTGAAAGTGAAAGGATGGACTAAGATACTCCATGCAAATGGTAACCAAATGACAGCAGAGGTGGCTGTACTTACATCTGATAAAATAATCTTCCAGTCAAAAAACTGCCAAAGAGACAAAGAAGGTCATTATTTAATGATAAAAGGGTCAATCATCAAGAGAACATAACCATTGTAAATATATATGCACCCAACATTGGAGCACCTAAATATATAAAGAAAATACTAGTGGATGTGAAGGGAGAAATAGATAGCAATACAGTAATAGTAGGAGATTTCAGTACCCCGCTATCAATAATGAATAGACCAATCTAAATTAATAAGGAAATACTGGACTTGAATTGCACTTTTGACCAAATGGACTTAACAGACATATACAGAACTTTCCATCCAACAGCAGCAGAATTCACATTTTTTTCCCAGCATACATGGAACATTCTCCAGGAGAGACCATGTGTTAGGCCCCAAAACAATTGTTAACAAATTTTCTAAGAAGATTGCATTTATACCTAGTATTGCAGACCACAGTGGTATTAAAATAGAAATCAATAACAGGAGGAATCTTCAAAAATTCATAAATATGTGGAAATTAAACAATATGCTCCTGAATGACCAGTGAGTCAAAGAAGAAATCAAAAGGGAAATTCAAAAGCATCTTAAAACAAATGACAATGGAAACACAACATACTGAAACCTATCAGATGCAGCAAAAGCAGTTCTAAGAGGGAATTTAATAGCATTAAATGCTTACATTAAAATAGAAGAAAGATTCCAAAGAAATAGTCTAACATTATCCCTCAAGGAACTAGAAAAAGAAGATCAAACTAAATCCAAAATAAGCGGAAAGAAGGAAATAATAAAAACCAGAACAGAAATAGAAAACAGAAAAACCATTTTAAAAAAATCAATAAAACTAAGAGTTGGTTTTTAAAAAAATAAACAAAATTGAAAAACCTGTAGCCAATCTAAAAAAAAAGGGGAGAGGACTCAAATAAATAAAATCAAAAATGAAAATTAAGAAATTACAACAGATGCCTCAGAAATAAAAAGAATCATCCTGGTGCAGTGGCATGTGCCTTTAGTCCCAGCTACTTGGGAGACTAAGGTAGGATGATTGACCCCAGGAGTTCAAGACCAGCCTGAGCAACATAGTGAGACTCTGTCTCAAAAAATAAAATAATATAAAAGGATCATACAGGACAATTATGAAAAGTTATGTGCCAACAAATTGGATAACCTAGAAGAAATGGATAAATTCCTAGAAAAATACAATCTACCAATATTGAGTCAGGAAGAAACAGAAAAATGAACAGACCAATAACAAGTAAAGAAATTGAAGAAGTAATACATAACCTCCCAACAAATAGAAGCCCAGTATCGGATATCTTTATAGCTGAACTCTACCACACATTCAAATAAGAATTAATAGTTACACTTCTTAAAGTCTTCTGAAAAATAGAGCTAGAGGGAATATTTTCAAACACATTTTTTGAGGCCAGCATTACCTTGAAAGCTACGCCAGACAAATAAATACATCACAAGAAAAGAAAACTCTAGGCCAATTTCTCTGATTAATGTTGATGTAGAAATCATCAATGAAACATCAGCAAACCAAATTCAACAACACATCAAAAAGAATATACATTATTACCAAGTGGGATTTATTGTTGGCATGCAAGTCTAGTTTAACATACACAAATCAATGTGATACATCACATTAACAAAATGGAAAATAAAAACCACATAATCATCTCAATTGATGCATAAAAGGCATTTGACAAAATCTGATATTCTTTCTTGATAAAAATTCTCCACAGGTTAGTTATAGAAATAAAGTTCCTCAACATAATAAAGGCCGTTATGAAAAACCCACAGTTAACATTATAATCAATGGGAAAAAATTGAAAACTTTTCCACTAAGATCTGGTACAAGGTAAGGATGCTCACTCTCACCACTTCTATTTAACATAGTACTGAAAGTACTAGCAAGAGCAGTCAGACAAGAAAAAGAAATAAAAGGTATCCAAATCAGAAAGGAAGAAGTAAAATTGTCTCTAATTTGCAGAAAAATGGTTATGTATGTAAAAAAACTCCAAGGATTACACACACACACACTCACACACAAAACCTGTTAGAACTAATAAATGAATTCAGTAAAATTGCAGGATATCAATCAACATATAAAAATTAGTAATATTTTAATATACATATAATGACCTGACAGAAATCAAGAAAATAATCCCATTTTCAATGGCATAAAAAAAAAACTAGGAAGAAATTTAACCAAGGAAGTGAAAGATCTGTACACTGAAAACTATAAAACATCAATGAAAGAAATGAAGAAGATAAAAATAAGTGAAAAGATGTCCCACGTTCATGGGCCAGAAAAATTAATACTGTTAAAAGTATCCTTACTATCCAAAGCAATATATAGATTCATTGAAATCTCTATTAAAATCTCAATGGCATTCTTCACAGAAGTGGATATAATTAAGACTTTCTGAAAGCAGAAAAAAATAACAAATTGTTTTATGCCTTCTATATAAACTTAAAATACGAATTAATCAACTTTTTATTTTTGAGAAATGTAAGCATTAGGCATTCTCATCTTATTCTTGACCTCTCTCCACCATTTTCTTTACTGTTCTCTCTGCTTTCATGTTTTTACTTTACTACCATGACACTCCAGATAATAATCTCTCACCTAAAACACTATACCTGAAGCTCACCCGTTTTTGTCCCTCTTCTTTTAACTTCCCTTGAGAGGTAATGCTTCAGATGGGCTACAGAATCCAACTCATAGCTTGAGTCCCTTGGGTTTGTCAGTGTACTATGGGGACAAAGGTGGCTGCTGGGTCCTGTGGTCCATTACATGCTTAGTAAGGGCCATGAATATCAATTTTCTTGGGCAGTTGCAGCAGCCATTGGCACCTCTGGTATACACACACACACACACACACACACACACCAGTTATTTGTATATATATAAACCAATATAGGAGTTGAAGGAATTGAACACTCTGTTAATGATTAAAATGTTTTTATTAGCCATTAGTGCCCTACAGGATTAATTGATTGTTCTTTTTCTGTATACAGAATCTAGATTTATTCTGCCATTAAATTTTTCATACTATGATAGAAAATAAAAAATTTTTACAGTGGTTTAGAAATTGCCTTTACTAGCATACCTAATTCTAAATGGAATATATTCTTTCTCCTGTGAATTTAATTGTTTTACTATATGAGGGTGTATGTAAAATCAAGAGAAGATATTACTTGTAGTAACTACTATATTATATGTTCATTTAAAATGTATTAATCACTTTTGTTTCGTAGGACAAACTATTCGAGAGAAAAGAATTGTAGAAGCAGCAAATAAAAAAGAAGTAGACTATGAAGTAGGGGATATTCCAACGGAATGGGAAGGTAAGTTTCTGCTTTTATTAGAATCTTTTGGGAAGCAAATTGTTTAATGATAATACAAAATCAATAAAAGTATATATAATTACATGCTGTTTCTCTTTACAAAAAGTTTTACAGTCTGAATCCTTGAAACTTTATTTAAACATTCCATTTCCTTGAAAGTTGTGAAGGTGCCAAATTTTAGTAAGGGAATGCACCGTATAGCAAAAAAGAACTATTAAGCTTAGCAAAGCTGGAACTATGGTAAGGCAAGCAAAGCTCCTAAGATGCAAAATTTAAGGAGATAAAGATAAATGACCTGGGTTACACAGCTACACACATGAATAAGCAATAGACCCATTGCTTCCTGGTAGGCATAGCATGCTACTTTACATATGATAGCAATAGGCATTATTACTTTTATGCCAGCATGTGAGTGTAAACATCATTTCAGGAAAAAAAAATCTTTTCCATTTTTGCTTATTAGCTATGAAAATACTAGAACTATGAGAAAGCATAAAAAGGATAGATACCAGAGGTTTTTCTTAAAGGAATAACAGAATATAAATTGGCAACTTCTAGGAGGGGTAATTGAGCTTTCTTATTTTAACAGACTTCCCAGTGTTATAACCTGCATTTGCAATTTTCAAATAATGCAGGCACCTTCTTATAATGAGCTATTTTATCATTTTTGTCAATAATAGTATAGAATTAAATGTTTATAGAAATAAATTAAGTTATAAATAAACAAATAGGTAATGACTCATTTTTCAGCATTTGAGACTTTCAGAGGATTAGAATGAAGTTCTAATGCTTTTTATGGCTGTCCTGATCTAGTAATTTAGCATAACTATCCCATGGGGCATATGCATTAAAGCAAATGTATCAACCAAACACTGAAACAAAAATTATTTTTACAGTGGTATACATCAATTAAATGTAAAAAATAAGAACTCTACACCATGAAAAGGTAAATTAAAATATAAATAAACACACACACAAACAAAAACTCTATGTACAGAGAAGCAGACAGAAAAAAACATTTAAATGGTGTCAACGTCAAATGAACCTAAAGTATTTTCCAGTTCAGATGAATATTACATTTGTCAATTATTAGTAGCAGAGTACAGGTACCCACAAATTGCATATTCTCCCACAATATGGATTAAACAGTGTGTCCTTTTTATTCATTTATTTGGTAGGCATCTATTAAGGACCTCTGCATTCATGGACCTTACATTTGGGGGTGGGAGAAACTCAATAAATCAGATAAATAACTAAACTATATAGTATGTTAATGGCCATAGAAAATAAAGCAGGTAAAGGGCATAGAGAGTGTTGGGGAGGGTTTTTCAGTTTTAAATAGTGTTCAGAAAAGGCCTTGCAGAGAAGATAACTTTAGAATAAAGACAGAAAGAGGAGCTAACCATGCAGATACCTAGCAGAGGAGCATTGCTGCAGAACAATTGCAAAAGCCCTGAGGCAGGAACTTGCTTAGGTGTTAAGGAACAACCAGGAAGCCATTGTGACTGGGATAGAGCCAGAAAGTAATAGGAGATGATGTTAGAGAGTTAAGAGGATACCCAATCTGTGGGGCCTTGTAGGCCGTTGTAAGGACTCTGGCTTTTACTCAGAAAGAGATTGGAAGTCATTGGAGGGTTTTGAAAAGAGTAATATGCTCACAGTTACGTTTAACAGGATCACTCGGGCTGCTGCATTGCAAGGAGACTGAGGGGGACTTAGGCAAAACATGGAGACAGAAAGCTCTTGTAATAATTCAGGCAAGATATAATTGTGATTTGGACAAGAGTAACAGGGGAAGTGGAAAGAAGTAGTTGCATTCCGGATCTCTTATAAAAGTAGCAGCAGAATTTGCTGATATATTGGACACAGAGTGTGAGGAGAGTGGTCAGTAATGACTCTTAAGCTTTGTGGCCTCCCGTGGAAAAATGGAGTTGCTGTTAACTGAGATGGGCAGGACTGTGAAAGGATCAAGTTAATGGGGAAAAAATCAATTCTGGACATGCTAAGTTTGAGATGCCTATTAGACATCCAAATAGAGATGTTAAATTGTATATGAGCGAAGAATTTAGTGGAAATATCTGGACTGAAGATACAATTTGGGAGTTGCCCACAAATTTTTTAGACCATTTCAGAATGTAGAAAATAGTGAGCACAATTTGGCTTATAGACTATAGTTTGCTGACACTTGCCCTAGCAGTTGATTTTTCTAAATTAACTTTCTGATCTTAATTAAAACTGCAGACACATTGCTTAAAACCCTTTATAGATATAACTCACGTTGAGTTTTTTTCAAAGAAGCTCCTTTTCTAGAGGAAAAAAGCCCATAAATATAGATAAGTAACTTTTGATCATAAAGAGGCAATTGAAAAATTCTATAAATCACTTATTTCCTTGACTGCACAGAAGAATTTTGGTATTGCTGAGCTGGATTTTCTAATACAGATGAAAATCCTATTACGACGACTATTTTTACGGTAGAAGTATTCATTCAACAATTGTATTAAGTACCTACTCTTTTGAGGTGTTTAGGTAATAGAAAAATAAATCTCCCATGGATGCCTCCTGCCCTTTACAACCAACCTTACAGCCTAACAAGAGATATAAAATCTGTGCAAGTTTTCACTAGAAATAGACCAAATAGGAGTAGAAGATAATGACAAAGAGAATACAGGAAGGAATAACAGGAGCAGAAATCCAGAAACAGGAGTAGAGAGTGCAGAGCACTGGAATTATATAGGAGATAGTGTGTAGGATCAGTACAAGAGAGAACAGAGTAGGGGGAAATGACTAATCCCAGACCCGTAATTGAGTGTTGCCGTTTCTACTCCCGCAACCATTCAGTGCTGAGTTTTTTGAGGACAGGTTCTGGTGCTATTACAGATGATCCTCAACATAGGATGAGGTTATGTCCTGGTAAACTCACTGTAAATTGAAAATATCGTAAGTTGAAAATGTGTTTCATGCACCCAGCCTACTGAACATCATAGTTTAGCCTACTTTAAATGAGGTCAGAACACTTACAATAGCCTACAGTTGGGCAAAATCATCTAACACAAAGCCTATTTTATAATAAAGTGTTGAATGCTTTATGTAATTTATCGAATACCATACTGAAAGTGAAAAACAGAATGGTTGTGCACCATCATAAAGTCAAAAAATTGTAAGTCAAACCATAGTAAGTTGTGAAACGATCTGTACTTGGATGGTAGTAGGCAGGCTGGCAGAGCTGGTCAGAAGAGAGAGTGGCTGATGAATGAATAGAGCTCAGACTTAAAGCCAATTCAATCGGGGTTTGATTCCCAGTCTGCTACTTACTAATTATATGGCTGTAGGCAAGTTGCTTAATTTCTCTGGGCCTCAGTTTCCCAATCTGTAAAATAGGATCAATAATTCTTATTTTCAGACATATAGCTAGGGTTATACCTATTCCTCTTCCTACTTTAGTGTTCTTTACATGTTGCTCACTAAAGTGAGAGACTACTTAATGAGCATTGATGGTTTTTAGAGCCAGAGATATAGGGTTGGATCTGAATTCAAGTCCCACCATTACCACTTAATGTATAAACTGAGGAAAGTTATCTAATTTCTCTATAAAATAAGGACACCTCACAATTTTGTATGCCAAGATTCAATCAACTAAAGTGGTAGAACAGTGGTTTTCTACTTTTTAAAGACCATATTCCCTACAATGTATTTTCTCACAGTCTCCTATGCATCCTTTTAGGCTAAACAGATATTACTGATCTTTGTTTCTTGAGTCTTTTATAAAAAATACAAGTTTATTAAATAATAGTGACAATTTAGACATAGTGACAAATAGTAATAATTTAGACATATGTTCTTATTTTATGCCAGGTTCTGAGCTAAGCATTTAGATATATTATCTCACATAATTTTTACAACAACCCCAAACTGTGGATTCTGTTATAATTTCCATTTTGCAGATGGCAAGTCTGATGCTTAGAAAATTAAATAACTTGCTCCAAGTGGCACAGCAAGTAAGAGATGAAGTTGGGATTTGAACCCAGAAAGTCTGACTCTAGAACCTACTCTCATAAGCACTAGATTATACTGTCCTCCGTGTGGTTCTGATAACTTCCCCAGGGGCAGCTGCCCACTCCTTTCCTGTTGCTATAAAGCACCTAGCACAGTGCCCAGTGCCTAATAGGCACTTAACAAATGTGGGCTCTACCTCTGCAGCTCATCTCCCAAGTGTTACAGCTAAGGCCTGATGATACTTACTAACCATAAGCAGAAGTAGATCAAAAGAGAAATATGTGTAAATGAAAACTTGTCTAAGTCCCTTCCTTTATAAATTGAATAACTAATTCAAATTTCCAGAATAATATAATTTTGATACTGCCTTGAAGTTTACAGTGTTTAGGTTTGGTCTGTATGCCATAAATACACTAAGTTGAATTCAGACAGGAGATATGATTTTAAAGATATGAAACTGTCCCCTTTTATCTTCTCTACACTATTACATTTTTTCATAGCACAAATCGTCATCAGGCATATGTTTGTGTGTTTTTTTTCTGTAACCCATTCAGTATTATATATGCTCCAGTAGAGAAGGGACTTCATCTGTTTGATTCTCTGCTCTATCTCCAATATCTAAAATAACATGGAGTAAGTACTCAAAAAATATTTGGTTTTTGCATGAATGATTAAAATGTTTGTATAAATTATGGAAAACTGACACTTAAATATTATTCTTTCTAGCTTGGATTAGAAAAACAAGAAAGACTCCACCTACTATGGAGGTAAGAATACATACGTAAAATATTCAGGTAGTATGTGTTTATAATGCTGCGTTTCTCAATTAGGAGTTTCTGTCAGGTTTTGATCTGAAATGTCAGTTCTTGACACACCCATGGCCGAAGAATGACCAGACATGCCAAAGTTCGGCAAGCACAAAAATGAGGCTTATTGAGGAGAGAAAGACAGAATTATAGGGCAAGAACAAGATACAGGTTTACAGAGCATGGTACATACACCACAGATGACAACCAGACCCACCGTCCTAGCAAAGGGAGAGCAAAAGGAAGGGCACAAAAAGGGACTGGTTATGGTCTGCTTCTTGTTTTATGGTTTCCGGATCGGAAATTTCCTGTGGTTCAAACGTCACCATGGAACCACTTTGATTGGACAGTTGGGGAGCTGCATGACCTGAGTCTTACTGCGCATGTGGGTTCTAGGTCACCTTCAGACTTTGTGGTACCTATGCTGCTTGGCCTGTGGACTAGAGAGTCCTCTGCATTCTTTTGTAGCTGGCATGCCAAGTTCTGATTGGCAGATTTGTAGGGTATTCCCTTCTCCCCCAGGTATGGAGAATTAGGTTTGGGCAGGACCAAGATGGGGGCAACAGCATCCAGTTTCATCCCTAGGAAACCCAGAATCCCTAACATTCCCCACTCTCTGTTCTAGAGGCCGAAATCATTGGGTAGGGACGTCAAATCATCTGGCTGCTTCATGCTGAGTAGGGGTGTTGATCCCTATTAGGGTGGCCTCTTACGGGTTTTTCAGGGGTCTCTCCAGGGGACTTCAGTATATGTTCTGGGTAGGTTGCTGTAGTTGTAGTTGTGAGGAGGAGGTAGATGCCAGGGCTGACGGATAACTTAGGACCATTTGTAGCTTGATGGCCTCTAAACAGGATGAAATAAATTTAGTTAGAAAATTAATAAGGATCAGTCCCAATATAAGAACTCCCAGAATGCAGAGTAATGGGGTGACCAAGGGAATTATTAAGGACATCCGCCAGGGCCTAGAGATCTCATCTTGTGTCTGAAAATTGGAGGTGGACTCTAGGATGCAATTGATGTTGTCCTGAACCTGTCCTGACCTGTTAACATAGAAGCAGCACTGTTTTTTTAAGAACAAGCAGATGCCCCCTTCTGCTATAGTTAGAAGATCGAGGGCCCATGTATTTTGTAAAGTGACCCCCATCAGCAAATCTAACTGTTCCTATAAGAGGGCAAGTGTGTGGCTAGAGTACCTAATACATCTGAACATATCAAATGGGGTTGAATTATAGATAAGTAAATGGAAAGTAAACAAAATTCAGTTGTTAACTCCAAGAAAAACAAAACTTGGGTAGGAAAAGGAAAAATAATCCTACTACATAACTCACGTGTTGACAGTGTTTTCTCATAATGAATATTGATCTGTAACTATATTGAGTGTATTAGGGAACAAGAAGCATGAAGTAAATGTTAATTTTCAAAAATGAGAAGTTGATATATAATGCTTAAAACTGGAAAATAAAGAAGTAATAATTATGAGAATGTTATTTAGATATTATGAAGTATTTAAGGGCAGAGCCTGCTTTATAGTTGTCAGACACTATTATGACCAAAAACATCAGCTGAAAGAATATAAAGTAGTTGCTTTTGAGAAGGGGAAAGTATTTTTCATAACAAGGCTTTTAGAATGATGTGACCCTATAAACTATGTGAACATATCACTTTGATTTTTAAAAAGAAGAATTTTTAAAACCATATACACAATGCTGTAGATGAGGGGTGGCAAACTGTTTCAGCAGAGCACCGTATAGTGAATATTTTAGACTTTGTGAGCCAAACCATCTCTGTCAAAACTAATTAATTCTGTCATTGTAGTGTGGAAATAGTTATAGACAGTATGTAAATGAGTAAGTGTGGTTGTGTCCAGTAAAACTTTATTTCCAAAAACAGTGGTCAGGTGGATCCTAGTTTGCCAATCTGCTACTTACTGATCAGTTGTTTTCAAATTGGAGTGCCTGTACCACTGGGTACACAAAGACTCCTATGAGATATACAGGTATGGATAGCTTTAAAGCAATGAATTTTCATATTCTCTCTTTTCACATGTAATCTTTCCTAAAAATGATCTGCCTGAGAACTCCTTCCGGTCTGCCAGTTCTCCTTTCTGATTTCTTTCAAAATTGTCTGTCTCCCACTTTTCAAAAGAAAAGCTTACCCTCTGTCCATACTAAATCTTACTATGTTGCTTTGCTTGGGGTTTAAAAATCTCCAGGACACCAAACAAAGAGACTATTGGAGAGTGAATCTGCCCTGAGGGAGAGTCCCTTGAGAGCAAAACAAAGAAATCTTCAATAAAAATTATTGAAGGGGGCAATACATTATTTCATCCAGGCGACAAACTCATGGCTAAGTTCCATGGCTTATAGTTTCTCTGTCTACCTAGCTAGCTAGCTATCCATTTATCTATCTTAAAATTAAAATTCACAAGTGAGAAAGTTGTCATGGGGATGCATAATAACACATTTATTTGAATTTTAAAATTAAGTCAGGCTTTTTCTGACAGAGGGTACGTCAGATTTGTCTGATTGGGTTTGACAATGAGGACTAGCTTTGCCAATTAAGTTATATGGTTATATTTTCCATAAATTGAATAAGCTAAACTGCAGCTCCAAGGCTCTGAGAAAAACATATTTAAAGCATTTATTCAATACACAATAAGCCAGAAGATGCATTCTTTGTCATTATTTAAGCATCAACTGAAATGTGCAAGATGGTACATAGTTTTTCAGAAGTCTTAGAAAATAAGTGTGTAAAAAATTGAGAAAACCACTGCTACTATTGTTTATGGATATATAGAGATGTAGTAAAAGCATTAAAACATACATGAAAATTATAGACAAGGAAGTTTGGGTAGTTATTATCCCTGCAGAAGGAAAATGTTGGGGGTAAGTCACAGAGGGCTTTGGTTGTATCTGTAGTGTTTTATTTCTTAAGTTGGATGGTGGGTACATAGGTGTATATTATTAGCTATATTTATTTTTACACATGAAATGTTTTATTAAAAAAGAATTTGTAATCTTATGTTTTAAGAGGCCTTGTTGGGCCCCAACAGAAAAACAAGATATTCAGAATAAACTAAAAAATGAGATACTTGAAATTTGAAAATACCAAAGGCACTTACCATAGCAATAGCCATGAAAAACAAATCAGCGTGTGTCTTAGTTCTTAGGAGTTCTTTTAGAAGCCTAATGTTTATATATTTTAATTATTTATTCAATTACTTATCATCAAGCATCAGTATATGCTCAATAGTAACATAATTCTTTGTAGACTTATTTTGTACATACCAACCTGTCCTAGACTCATTAGACATGACACTGTTAAATAATATTTAGATTCAGTTTTTAGTATCATTTTTTTCTCTGTGAAAATGAACTACTCTGATACTTTAAAGTTGCAAGGAAAAAACATTCACATACTACCTTCAGAAATTGGATTTATTACATGTTTACACAGGCGCATTATGTTTTCAGTGATAGAGTTATTCTGGGATCTTTGGCTTCCAAGGCTAGAAAAGATATATTCTGAGTTTGAGCAGCTTCCTATTCTTTATTTACCTACTTGCATTTCTACCTCCTCAAAGGAGAAAATGTGGTTGAATGGGTTTACTCACCATCCACAATGGAAGGTCCCTGTTGATCAGAGTTTAATGCCAGTCATTTGACTCCCCTCATGCCTAACTCCCTCATTTGTGCCTGCCATTCATCAGGCAAAGAGGTAGGGTTGTCTCCACTCAGAAGTTCCTAAAGCTCTGTGGTGCACACCTGCCTGCCAGTGTAGCTGTTGAGCACTTTTGGGACTCTGGCTTGGCTGATACTATGACGTTACTTGATTTTTTCCTTTGTTTTATTAAAAAATTAACACAATAATATGTTTTTTTTAATTTTTAAGTAGAAGTAATAAATTACCCCCAATCCTGTGGCTGGCTGCACAACTCTTTATTTTGACACGTTAATTTACCCATGCATACATTGGTACATAGTTGTAATTGTGATATTCTTACTCTTTTGTATTTTGCTGTTTTCACTTAACCATCATAATAAACATGATAGCATGACACTTTGAGATTCCTTTTCTCTATGTATCTTCTTTGGTAATGACCTGTAGCTCTGTGAAAACTGAGAAAATATAAAATTTACCATGCTTCCTCATTTTTTCTTTTCTTTCTTTCTTTTTTTTCTTTTCTTTTTGATTTAGGGTCTCACTCTGTCCTCAAGGCTGGAGTGCCTTGGAGCACGATCATAGCTTACTGTAACCTCCAACTCCAGGGCTCAAGCAATCCTCCTGCCTCAGACTCCCAAATAGCTAGGATTACAGGCACACACCACCATGCCCAGCTAATTTTTAAATTTTTTTAGAGGTGGAGTCTCACTATGTTGCCCAGGCTGGCTCCAGCTCCTAAGCTCAAGTGACCCTCTCATCTCAGCCTCCCAAAGCTCTGGGGTTACAGGTGTGAGCCACCTGTAATAAGCATACAGGCCTGTGCTTTTGTAGAACAATGTAAAAAATGAAAATGAATCATTTGAGTGTTTTGAGCTCTTCAGAATCTGTACTCTTAACCAATAAACTATTCTGCCTTTCTAACTGTAGGTATTTATTAATTAATTGTGTAAGACATGTTTATGCTAGTTTATGTTATAAATCTTTTTGGTTTTCAAAACGTTGGTGTTAGGTGGGTCTTCCTAAGAAGTAATATGTCAGATTTCAAGGATCCTACCTTTCTCAATCTGAAAGGTTTGCTTCTTATATACTTATCTACAAAGTAGAGGTCTGAACTTGAGCTTAGTTTATTCTTAGCACATTTCTTTCCTCTATTTTGACCTTTATCTGACTTTTAAGGAGCAGAATATAAAAGGTTTTTTTAAAAAGTTGTATATAAGTAAGGTGCTATTATTCATTATTTTTAGACATACTCCTGCTCAGGTTCTTTTAAGATTCATCGAAACTTACTAGGTGCATATTAAAAAGTATACAGAATTAGTTCTGAACAGTTAACCTTCTGAGTCATATCATCAGTCACTAAGACAAGTTCCATTTAGGTTTTAAAACTGGGCTTAGATCCAGAGTGGAAAAGGTTAAAGGAGTTAAAATGAGGTTAGGAGTTTTTTTAATCCACACTTTTTCTCAGTTATCTCACCAAAACAACTTCTTATTTTTTTCTCTTATCCGCTCTGTGCAGGAGAAATAATTATTTTACACAATCTAAATTTTAAGTAAATTGCTACTTATCTCTTTTATCAAATATATTTTGATACTTTTAAATGGAGGGAATAATGTTTAAGAAAATTGTATTGATTGTATTGGCAATATACCCTATAGCAGCGATCCCCAACCTTTTTGGCACCAGGGACTGGTTTCATGGAAGACAATTTTTCCATGGACTGGGGGTCGGGGGGATGGTTTCAGGATGATTCAAGTGCATTACATTTATTGTATACTTTATTTCTATTATTATTAAATTGTAATATATAATGAAATAATCATACAACTCATCATCTTGCAAAATCAGTGGGAGCCCTGAGCTTGTTTTTCTGCAACTAGACGGTCCCATCTAGGGGTGATGGGAGACAGTGGCACCTGAAGTGTGTTGCTTATGTCCTGTCTGGTCTAATTTCATTTTGGTTACTATTACTGCAGAAAACCCTGCTTTACAAAGATAGGATATTAGAAATGGAAGCAGGCTTTTCTTTTCAGTGATTGTGGCAATCGCAAGATATTCCACCTTGACCTTAATCCAGAATGTATGGAGATTTGAAGTTGTTTCAAACATACTTTAAAGGCTACCATCATTTGCAGTCTCAAGCAATTGATCCTCTTCTAGCATGGACAAAATCAATTTACCTGGCTTATTCACAAGTGGATTGCAGATCCATTCCTTCCCATTTTGGGGGTATTTTGTGTTTGGGGAGAAATACTCAAACTCTTTTGAAAGCTGAGATAGGTGATCATGTACCAGCTGGAAGAAAGAAGGCCCTGGCTCAGTCTCTTTCAAAATCTCTGCTAATGTTTGAAATGTGTCAAAAATCCCACTGTTCTCTCATTGCCTCTATAATTCCAGTTTGGCTTCGAATGCAGCCACTTTATCTGCCAACTTGAACACAGTTGTCATTCTCCCCTGCAGTGACAGATTAAGTTCGTTGAGCAGGTTAAATATGTCATACAAGTAAGCAAGTTTTGCTACCTTTGTCACTGAAATGTGCTGCCAGTGGCGACTGTTTTTCTAAAAGAAATCTCTGGAGTGGCTCTCGTAACTCAAAAACTCTGGCCAGTGATCTACCTTTAGAAATCCATCTCACTTCTTTGTTTAAGAGAAAGCATGTATGCTCTGCATCTATCTCCTCACAGAGTTGTGCAAATGGACATGAGTTAAGGGGGCACATACTTTAGTGTAGTTGATAATTTTAATCACATCCTGCAAAACGTTTAGTTCACGTGACTTTTTTTTGGCTAGCCAGCATTTCTCTATGGATGATATAGTGCATAGACTAACATTCATAAGTGACCTCCTTGACCTGAGTAGTGAAACCAGAAAGCCGTCCATGCATATACCAACACAAAACGACCAGTTCAGTTTTCCTGATATGTAATCATTCAAAGACTTGGATAATTCTGCAGCTGTAGTGTTGGTTGGCAACAAAAGTGCACATAATATATCCTCCTGCACATCCTCCTGAAAAATATATTGCACAAAAACAAGCATTTTTGCCTTATCAACTTCAGTGGACCTGGATTGCATACCGTGGTGACTCATTAATCGTCTCTAACAATTGTGCCTCTATATCCTCTGCTGTTTCATCAGTTCGTCTAGTTATGATGCTAGCCAAAAGAGGAACATGTGCCACCTTTTGAACTGCAACCTCTCCTAAAAGTTCAAGGCAAATGTCCTTAGAATGTCCTTAGCAGCTGACAGGATCAACTCTTCACCAATAATTAAGGGCTTCTTAGTTTTAGCAATGCAGTTAACCACTAAGAATGATGCTGTCAGTGCAGACACATTTGATGAAGTGGTGGCCTTCAATAATTGCTTCTGTTCTTTGTGTTCATGTTTTTTTCTTTTGAAAACCTCCAAAGGGTGTCTTTTTTGTTTTGTTTTGTTTTTGAGACAGAGTTGTTTCATTGCCCCTGCTAGAGTGAATGCCATGGAGTCAGCCTAGTTCACAACAAGCTCAAACTCCTGGGCTCAAGTTATCCTCCTGCCTCAGCCTCCCGAGTAGCTGGGACTACAAGTGCAAGCCACCACACCAGCTAATTTTTTGTTTCTATTTTTAATTGACTGGCTAATTTTTTTTCTATTTTTAGTAGAGATGGGGTCTTGCTCTTGCTCAGGCTGGTCTCAAACTCCTGACCTCAAGTGATCCTCACACCTCGGCCTCCCAGAGTGCTAGGATTACAGGCATGAGCCACTGTGCCTGGCCCAAAGGCTGTCTTTTAGTGCAGGGTCCTTGGTCTGTGTATGGCAAAGCATTTTTGAATATTTCATTGCTTCGTTAGATAACTGGTCACCACATACTATACGAAGCCGGCTTAGAGAATGTGAATCACCTGTTGCAATGAACCTATAATATAAGTAGAACTCTTGGTATTTCTTTGAAACACTGCTTTCATTTTGTTGGCAGTCTTAGAGTCTTCTGCTGTCTCATCACTGGGTCTTTCCCCTTTTTGAAAGAAGCTCTCTAGCAATGCTTGTTTTTTACTCATTTTTGCTAGGGTTAGCCTATGGGCTTAACAAAACTGAGACAAGTGTGCAGTATGGGAAAGAGGCATGAATGGAAGTGGTAAATAAAATAATGGGAGGGCCATGTGCAGACTAAAATAAATGTGGGATTCTGACTTAAAGCCTGCCATCAATGCAGCTGAACAATTGAAGTACATCAATTCACTTGCCACTATAAAGCCTGCCACCAGATGCAGCTTACTTGTCACTTGCCACTCACTGATAGGATTTTGATATGAGTCTGCAAGCAATTGATTTATTATGGTCTCTGTACAGTCAGACCTCTCTGCTAATGATAATCTGTATTTGCAGCTAGCTTCACCACCTCAGCTCCACCTCAGATCATCAGGTGATAGGTTCTCATAAGGAACACACAACCTAGATCCCTCACATGGTGCAGTTTACAGTAGGATTTGTGCTCCTATGAGAATCTAATGCTGCTACTGATCTGACAGGAGGCAGAGCTCAGACGGTGATGCGAGTGATGAGGAGTGGCTATAAATACAGATGAAGCTTCACTCGTTTGCCCACCATTCACCTCCCGCTGTGTGACCTGGTTCCTAATGGGCCATGGGCAGATACCGGGGTTTGGGGACTGCAACCCTATAGGATATACCAAGCCACTGTTGATTGCTTCTGATTTTTTTATATCTTTAGGCATGCCTAATTTTATTTTCAAATATTTATCATAATATTTAGTGATAAAATACTATACTCATTTGCTAAGTGTATATTTTTCCTATAGTGATAAAGAATTAGGCATTTTATTTATTTTTCTGATATACATGTTTGTTGTGTTTCATGTGTTCAAATATACCTAATTTTCTTCTCAAATATCACATTCTGTTATGACTGTGATGCATTTCTTTATCAGTATTCTAAAATATGAGTAAATGGATGGGTCATCTAGAGCAGGGTTTTTAAATCTATAATAATAGGTTAGTGGGCTGTGAAATCAAATTGGTGGGCTACAAGTATTAATATTTTTTTCTTCTTAATGAAGTAGAAGAAAACATGGACTAGATACTATCAGCATACAAAAGCTTATTAAGAGTACTCTTGTTTTCTGAAACTCTTATTTCAGATACACATGTACATGTGTCTTTTTATCAAGTTGTGTAAAATATATTTCTCACTGTGTTAATTTTATGTGTCAACTTGGCTGAACCATGGTATCCAGTTATTTGGTCAAATACTAGTTTAGATTATGCTGTGAAAGTTTTAAAGATGAAATTAACATTTAAATCAGTGGACTTTGAGTAAAACAGATTACCCTCTGTTATGTGGGTGGGCCTCATCCAATCAGCTGAAGACCTTAAAATATATCCCTCAAAGAAAAGGGAATTCTGCCAGCAGACTGCTTGCTGGCTTGAGCAGCAATATCAGCTCTTTCCTGGGTCTTCTCCAGCCTGCCAACTTGTCCTGCAAATTTGAACTTGGACTTGCCAGCCTCTGCAATCATGGGAGCCAATTCCTTAAAATCACTCTCTCTTTCTGTAGAGAACCATGACTAATACACTCACTAAAGGTCATAGTCCAAAAAGTTTGAAAAATTACTAATCTTGAGGGTCATTTTTTAGTCTAGTAGACTGGTATATATAAAGTGCTTAGCCAGTACACAGCTTAAAATAAACATTCAATAAGTGATAGGTGCTTTTATTTTACTATCATTTCTACTTGTTATTACTTAAAGTCCATAAGAATCCTGATGTGAAGTTATAAAGAAATAATTCTAAACTCTAAACTCATTTAACACATTGACTGCCACACTAGAAAAATAATTTTTTTTCCTTGTGGCCACACTGTTTATTATTATGAAAATAGAATAAAAACTTCGAAGACAAAATGATCTTTCTAATTTAATGAAACATTTGTTTTTTTTTATTGTTTTCTGTGCATGAGTTATATACAACTTAAAAAATGGTTCATGCGGCTCCCAAGGTGAAGAGATATGTGAGTTACATATGCTTAATGAGGCCCTGGGCTTAAAACTAGTGTGAGTTAAATACAACTCACATGGCAGTTAATGTGTTAAACTATCTTTTTAAAAAGATTAATCTATGTTCAAGAATAATGCTGTGGTATCTTGAATATTTACAGAAATTACTATGAAATTTTCTATGTTTTTATTTTCCCATTTGTATGGTCTAAGAGGTGCCTCTGTTTTCTCACTGTAACATTAAAAACAATTCAATATATTTGGATTTTTTAGAATGTAATATATTCGAATTTTTGAAAATATAACTACTTTTTCTGTAGTTCAAGATGATTTTAAATTTTCAGTCCCAATGGAAAAAGAGACAAGCATGTAAGGGCTCTGTGTTACACAACTCTTGTGCTTTATCTCACATCTTCTTGTCTTATCTTTTACTCCACCCTTGCTGCAGCAACCAGCTGCTCATTGGTGTAACCTCACTAGAGCTCTACCGAGTATATTTTGTTTTCACTGTGGCATGGGATGTCTGTGGGGACCCGACCTGGAAGTGTGAAAGGGTTAACATACCAGGTGACCCTTGATAACAAGAGCCAATGGATGAAAGCGCCCTTGCTGTCTTTTGGGTGAACAATTTAAACATATTCAAACAATTCAGGCATATTCAGCATCTCAGAAGGTTCAAGCAGGGGTTGGGTCCCAGCACCCAGCATAGGGACCAACTCCAGAACACACCTTTGTTTTGGCATTCCTTCCTTCCTTGTTTCACTCTCTCCAGTATCTTGCTCCACTCCCCTGGGATAACTTGTTTAACATTGGCTATATCACAACCAAAACTGTTGTCTTTAAGAGACATGAGCTCAAACTGTAAATGGTCAGAACCAAGTACAGTCATGCATTGTTTAATGATGGGGATACGTTCTGAGAAATGCATCATTAGGCAATTTTGTCCTTATGCAAACATCATAGAGTATACTTACATAAACTTAGATATTTAGCTTACTACGTACTCAGGCTATGTGGTATAGCCTGTTACTTCTAGGCTACAAACCTATACAGTATGTTACTATACTGAATACTGTAGGCAAATGTAACACACTGGTAAGTATTTGTTTTTCTAAACATATCCAAACCTAGAACAGGTAAACTGAGACCACCATCATATATGCTGTTTGTAGCTGACTGCAACATCATTATGCAGCACATGACTAATTATATTCAACAGGCCAACTTATTTTGTAACTTGAGTGCACATTGGTTCTGCTGGTACACAATGACATGTTCCTTAGGAATATCACTGCAGTCGAGGGTGTGTGTATACATGTGTATATCAGATATGCTTGAAAGTTGAAAATCACCTCAGTGGAATAAAGTTTTGGGGTGTCATTCAGTACTCGCCCAGGCACTTGAGAGACCTTGAGGCTAATTTTTCAGAAATAGTTGGCTTGGTCTGCAAGTATACCTGAAGCTTACTTCATGCAGGAGTCTAGTGATTTTTTTTTTCCCAGTAAGTGTTTAATTGAATAACTGTGTACTATAGCCTAGCCAAGCTGACACATAAAACTGTCCATCACAGATGATAGTTTTTAATTATATTTCTTTCTTTAAAAGCCAGTGGTTTTGAATGCTCAGGAATTTTGAGTCTTTAAATTCCTGGCCAGGAAGGTATGTGTGTGAGCCAGTGAAAAAAATAAGATGTGTTTTAGCTTTTAGCTACTAGCCTTTGGCCATGATAATTTGAATCAGTCTTTTATTTTATTTTATTTTAGTTATTAGCATACTGTATAATTTGGAATTTCTTTAAACAGGAAACAACAATTAGCACATTAATTGGTGCTATATTTATACCTCTATTTTCCAAGACTATTATTTCTTAGGTGGGATTAATACAACCATTGATATGAGGCAAATTTGCTGGTGTTCACATTCTTATTGGGAAATGAAAGACTTGTAAATTTGCACATACTTGTAAAATGTAAGTACATTATCACTTATTGATAAATGCTGCTAGCTAATTAACCCCTGGAGTCCTTAGTTCAAACAAGTTATTACAATTAGCAATGAAGGTGTAAATGTGAATCTCATTAGTCAGTTGGCTTTCCAGGTTAATGTCATATTTATGTGTATAATCTTTGTGAACACAATGTATGAGAATGAATTTAAAAAGGAAGAAAATTCTAAAATAAACTATATGATCTTTATTATTTATTTATTTATTTTTTTGGCGTCTCACTATGTTGCCTTGGCTAGACTGCAGTGGCATTAGCCTAGCTCTCAGCAACCTCAAACTCTTGAGCTCAAGTGATCCTCCTGCCTCAGCCTCCCTACTAGCTGGTACTATAGTCATGCGCCACCACGCCCAGCTAATTTTTTCTATTTTTAATAGAGATGGTTTCACTCTTGCCCAGGCTGGGCTCAAACTCCTGACCTCAAGCGATCCTCCTGCCTCAGCCTCCCAGAGTGCTAGGACTACAGGCATGAACCACTGCACCTGGCTGACTATGTTATTTTTTAAAGCATTTTTCAAGTTAAAGGAGTATGTGTAATGTAGAGGGAAAAAAACGGAGGGAAACAAACACAAAATTATAAAGGTTACTTGGGTGGTGGGTTGATTTTTATTTTCTTCTTTATACTTTTATGTATTTTATGCTACATAAAGGGAACACTTCTCTTTAATTAGAGAAATATTTATATTTTAAAAAGGAAATTAAGAATACTAGCTCGATGATTTCTTCTTCCCAAAAGAAGTGACTGACAAATGGTGCAAAGGACACAACAAGGCAGAAGCCACCATAATATCCACCTCATTTCAGTTCAACAAATATTTGTAAAGTGCCACTGTGTTTTTGTTATCAGGAAATTAACACTTTTTCTGTCTTAATTCTAAGATGACTGTTTCTATAAATGTTTACTATTTCCTTTCTTCCACTGTTCTTTACATACTTATTTTTCTATACTTGCACTTTTGAATGAGTATTGTTTCCAGTGTCTAAAGATTTTTATTCAAATATCAGATTATGGAAGGATTTCTGTTTTGGACATAATACTCTTTTATGATGTTTCTAAATTTTTTTTTGTTATAAATATTTCATCCTAAAATTTCTCTGAATAATTACTAATATTTCCCATCTTTGATTTAGACAGTGTAGTCCTGTGTTATCAGGTATAGTAGCCACTGTGTTGTATATATGGCTATTATAATTTAAGTTACTTAAAATTAAAATTTTAAGTCCTCAGTCACCCTACCATGTTGACGTGCTCAGTAGCCATGTGGCTAGTGGATACTGTAGGCACTGCATAGATTAGAACTTTTCCATTCATTAGAGTGTGTTCTATCGGCTAGTGTACATTTTTTAATAGAAAATTTTAATTTCTATTCTTTTTTGTTAAGTAGAATCAGATCTTAAATACCTGGCCACAATATTATAGGCAGTCTTTTGTTGACATATATTTTGAACTATGATTGTTACCATTTCCACTCGCTGATGTTTTGTAATTTCCATGACTGAATATTGTCGTCTCTCTTCTTATGCCCTGTATTTGGCCAATACAATGTCTATATTTGGAGAGTGGACTAATCCTTCATTATGTAAGAGCCTCACATGTTAAAATCTGAATCTACTTCATTGTGTTTTATCATGACAAAGAAAACTTGAAATTGTGATTCCAGTAGCATCTCTGGAAGAATACAGGGACTGACTGTGAAAGAAGTAGGTAGCTGGGCATGTGTGAGGGGGAATGTCATTTTTTAACTTTAAATCTTTTTGCATCATTGAAATTTGATGCCATGTGCTTGTATTTCTCATTTTAAAAGGAATAATTTTTTTCAAGTCCATTAGATTCAAAGCCCACCTTAAGTTAGCCTTAATATTTAACTAGATGAGATGATCCCACAAGGAAATTTAAAATAGAGTAAAGTCTACATTTTAAACTATCTATATTGACAAGGCAGAAGGTTTGATTAATTAAAGATCTAGAAACATCTAGATTTTCAGATTAATGTAATTAGACCCTTCTCCTAAAATGTAAGAAGATAAGCCTGTAGCTGGTTGGATATTAACTATGACAGTCTTATATATTTAACATTTAGAAATGACTACTTTCATTTGTTATGGGCCAGTTCTTCTGATTTTCATTTCCTAAGTAATCTTAGATAACTTTAAAGCCTGGCTATGATGACAATTAATAACCTACTTATTAGGTTATTAAAACAGTAATACAGTATAAAATACTAATACAGTTCAATGTGTTCTGCACTAAGTATGCCACAACTCATATGCATCCAATCGTGTCATTAGCTTAGAAATTTGGTTATACCAAAAGAGCCACAATACAGCAGTGCCAAAAGGAAAGATCCATTTCTGAGAGAAGCTGTGGAAGTACCTTTTGCTTAAAATAAATGCCCAAAATTTAGGTATTTGCTTAATTTAATTTCTTTTTTATTAAAAAAATCATGTGTTTTTCTTTCATTTGTTCTCAAAGTATGGAAATCACTTGGGTTAAGACTTTTTTGCTTTTCATCTTTAATGTATGAAGTTCTTGATATGCAGTAATAAAATTAAATGTTTTCAGAATTGCACAATTGGATATTAGGTAAAATGTTAAAGAGGAAAATAACGTTTTTGTCACAGGTCCTGTCTTTCAAACTGTATTGGCTTTTCTGTAATTATCTGTTTTGACAGTCTCTCTTCTGAAGATAGAGAAAAGGTTTATTTTAGTGAGGACTAATAAGCATAGGTTTCAGTAATTGTCTCCCCATAAAGTTAAACTAATTGCATTATTGACGATCACCAGGTTACGTGGCAGTTTATCATAAAAACATTTCATTTCATATGTTTGTTGAAAATAATCTCACTAATAGGATTTTCTATAGAATGATTTCCACTTTTCAATGGATATTTTTATCAATAAATGTACATTGCATTGTAATTTAAAAGTCATGACATATCACATTAGAGTAATACTTGTTAATAAAATTCATTTGTGTATTGGCAAAATATTTGTATGTAATAAGTCCAATGATACATTTAGGAAAGGTTAATACATTGCACACATCGGCCTAAGAAAATGTCACAATTGCCTCTCAATTTAAGAAGCAAAAGTATGAGTAAATAATAATGGTAGAATGTAAATACTGTGAGCCTACATTATGGAAGTAAAATTCACCTTTTATTCAATCTAAACAAGTTAAAAACACTTTCCAATTCTAATACTATAGGTATTCTTGAGGAAAATTTCCATCTGAGAGCTTTCCTAATTCCTGCCACAGTTAAAAAAATATCTTAATATAAAAAGAAAGAAACATTTTCAAGAATTGTTCTGATATCTTTGAAATGTACTCTTTTACCTAGCAAGTGGCAAAAATAACCTTTAGTTTATAGCCTTATTAGCTGATACTATTCAAGGAATTGACTATTACTGTTGCTGAAGCTTGTACTAAATACCTGAAATATCACTTTCCCCAAAATAAATGATTAATTTCCATCACAGAGGGTATCAATAGAGACTAAGTTACAAGTTCCTAACTTTTTAGGTGCTCTGACATCACAAGACTCCTCCTTTTATCCTAAATTTGCTGAATGGTATATATTCATTTTCAAAACTGAACTAACAAGTCAAAATTCTTGGGAGATAGGATTTAAGATGCACTCTAAGGTATCATAAGAGCAACATTACAAGTTATTGGACCAGAAGAATGTCCTCAAAGACCATATATAACTTGCCTGACTCACTTGCTGTATTAGTGTTCAGTCAAGCCCAACTCAAGATTCTCTGACTAGTCTAGGTCCAGCAAAGCCTGGCCTGATGCATTTCTTTTAGAGAAAGAGTGAGTGAGATTTACCTTCCCTCCCTCTACCTTTTCAGTGAAAGGTTCATTCAATTGCCTTTACTATTCAGTTGATCTCTTAGAAGAAACATTGCTCAAGGGAAAACTAGCAGTAGGTCCCAGAAAGAAAGAAACTAAAATGTGTTCAACAAATAACTTATGAATGCCTATTCTGTGTTGGATGATGCGGTTACAGAGGAAAATCCACAGATGTCCTGGGGAGCAATATAGTCCTTACGAAGTCTATACTCTAGTGGGAAAGAGACACATGTAACAGTACCAAAAATGGGTGATTACAAATGTGAAAAGAAGTCTGAAGGAAAAAGCAAAGATTCTAAGAAAGAATAACAGGGACAACCTTCTTTAGATGGGATGTTCAGGAAAGCTGCTCTGTGGAGGTGATATTTAGGCTGAGGATGGAAGGATAAAAAAGAACACAAAAGATAAAGAATGAGTAGCATGACACCAAAACCAAATACTATAATGAAAAGATTGACAAATTTGACAACATAAGAAGTTTCTGCTTTTCTATAGTTAAATTTCTAGACACAGTTAAAAGATAAGCCAAAGGCTGAGAAGAAAGTTTTTAAGTATAGAACAGACAAGGGCTTTTTTTTTGTATTGACAAAGTTGTGGGAAAATGGGTATTCTCACTCACCATTGGTAAGGTGTAAGTTAATGTTAACTTTTGAGAGAGCAATCTTCCAAATATATGAGAAACTTTTGATGTAGCAATTCCAGTGCTGAGAATGTATCCTAAGGAATGAACGGCAAATGTGTAAAAATTTTATATAAGAATGCTCTTTGTATATTGTAAAATATTAAGTATGCTGAACATCTATCTATAGGGGGTTGAGTAAATAAAATACATTCCTCTGTACAATGGAATACTAGCTACTATGCAGCCATTAAAAAGGATAATATACATCTATATATTGACACAAAAATGTATGAAAAATATAAAGTGAGAAGCATTTTACAAGAACAGTATGCATAGTACGTATTTATAATTACAAATACACTTTTGTAAATGAGATACATTATATGTATATTGTAAATGTATATGTATATATAGGGGAAAGTCTATAATGATACACTCCAGACATTTTAACAACAGATATGAAATTATGAGAAATTTACATTTTTTATTTTGTTGATTTCTGGTCATTTAAACTTTAGTATTTGTGTCAAGATGTATTACTTTTGTAGAAAAAAGAGAAGTGATTTATATTTTGAGAAAGAAAAAAGAAAAGAACATTCTGAAGGAGCTTTAAAAAGTTCTATTTACCCCTCTGCAAATACTAACTCCACACTATTTCAAGTTTCTAATTTCTTAGCTAACCCAAAAGTGCAGGTTGATTAAATGAGAAGGATATGTCAACAACTGGCAGTCATCTGTTTGCTTATATTTACTAGCTGTGTTATTTTTCTGTCTGTTTATAGTTTGTCTCTTCCTGCTAGAATCTAAGTCTTGTGAGAACAGAGACTCTGTTTTGGTCCCTGCCATATCTCTAGGATCTAGAACAGTGCCTGGCTCAGAATAGGTGCTCAATAATATCAAATGATTGTGTGAATAAGTGAAAGAGGGTTCTAGCCTGGATCTCTTGGTGCGGTCATTCTTTGCCCTTCATTCCCCTTCTCCTTTGTTCTTATTTCCCAGTGACCTTTTTGCTTCCCTCCTCCACCTCCCATGAGAATTCTTACCTTACCTTGTCTTCGTCTTCCTGTCTCCTTCACTGCTGGAACGACACTGAGCCTCTCTTTTTCTCCTAGCACCAAACCTAAAAGAAGCCTGCTTCCTGGGCTCCCAGTGATACCCACTTACGCTTACACCTGACTGCCTGACCTTTAGCACTCACTCTACAACTCTAATTAATATTCTAGTCTTTTCAGTTTCTCTTAGGAGAAGGAATGTTACTGTGGTTTCTCCCTTTTACCTTTCTTTCTCTCCTTCCCACAATATCATTTCAGTTGGTTTCATCAGCTGCTGCTCTTCTGGGAATTCTGCTTCCCTCCCAGTATAGTTGCTACCGGTAGTACCAGCTGCCTGTCAGTGCTGTTCACATTGCCTAGAGTGGATGTTATTGTTATTGCTGCTGTATGGTGGTTGTTTATCTGACTACTGCACTTCTAGTTGGCCACAGGATCACTTTCTCCCACCCTCTGCCACTGTCCCACCTTATACCCTTTTAGTTCTACCTTCTCCAATCCCATAATAGGAGGGGAAATGGTTGGCCTGCCTTTGGAAGGGTCGGGGGAGAGGAGTAGTAGGGTCCTGAGTTCCATTTTAAGTGACTGAAGATCACTTACCCATATGCCTTCCCACAGTACCACTCCCTCTTTTGGGAAACACTTCTAGTAGTCCCTCTGAGATGCCAGCAACCTCAGTCACAGGCACCATGGATGATGTATTGTGATTTATCACATTTGTTTTTGTTATTGCAGATATGCTACACTGGGTAAATTGCTTAATGTGTAGTAGGCAGAGAATATAACCACCATCATAATACTGTTTCTTTGAAAAAAGTGTTATGGGTCTAAAATATAATACTTAGTTGACTACTAAACTTGCTTACCTTAACCTCCTTTTAAATTAGGAATTCTGTATTTGGTGGTGATATATTTTAAGCCAAATATTAATACCTGCTGATTGATAGGTGAAGTGTACACACACACAAAAGTGAGAAATAATATTTTTAGTTAATTTTCAAAAGTAGTAAACTTAGTTATCTCTACCACATTAATTTTTAAAACTAGGATAAATTCCCAAGAGTATAAATACTTTTCTCAATTTTCAGGATCTTAAGGCCTTTTCAACATTATGAAAAGAAGAGCTTTAAGCCATTTAGAGTCAGGATTTATTTTATTAATGATGAAATATGATTTATCTTCATTACTAGCCACTCATATTTAGATTTGGATTTATAATACAATTGCAATATACAAAATTAATCTGCTCAATCAGCAATGAGTAAAGTACACATAGGGCCAAAGTCACTCATTCAGCACCTATTATATGCTAGACATTGTTCTAGGCACAGAATATGGGAGACAGGCAGGCAGAAAAGGCAGGCAAAAACCCCATTTCCGTATAGCCAGCAAAATGTATATACATTCACCTTTTCCTTAGCACTCCAACTTCTAATAGTAATCTACTCAAAATTATTTGGCAAAAATATACAATTTGGTGTAATCTCAGGGATATTTGTAATACTAGTGAATTTGTCATAGTATTAATAAAATGCCAGAGATAACCCAAATGTCTATCTGCTAATAAGCCATGATATAACCACACAAGAGTCCCATGAGGCTGAAAAGGCATGATGAAGATATGCTGCTATGAAATGGTCTGCCTGTTGTATTGTCAAGTGAAAAAACTAAATACAGTTGACAGTACCTTTTATGTAAGGGTGGCAATAGATAGAGATATACACACATATTTGCTTATTTTATAAAAGACACAATGGAAGGAAAAACAGAAATTTAATAAAAATGATAGGTGAAGGAAAGGAACAGGGAGGAAGAGCAAGGATAGAAGCTAGACTTTTTTTATCAGATCTTGTATAATTTTGATTTTGGAACCATATAGATGTTTTAAATAATTTAAAGATACATTAATCCTCCAAAAATTTATTTATTTTTTTTATTCTACCTTATTTCTAGCTACTCGCAAAATTTAAAAAACCTAAAAACAAATAAACCTACTTGTATGTCAAATAGATAACATAATCACACTGAGAATTATTTTGAATGACTTAAGACATTGTGTCTTTGGTGAGTTTATTCTAAGGACAAAAAGAATCACAAAGAAATCCTTAACTATATATTTAGTAACATTGTTAGCAGTAATATTGGCACTTATATTTTACATATATATAAAATAATTATATTTATATTCTTAGGGATCAATATAGCATAAAAAAAGTTAAATAAAAATCTGCAGTATTAAATTTGAATTGGAAATATCATTATGAACTAATGATTTTTTTTAATACATATTTCCTAGCTCTGTCCACTTGAAAGGCCTAGCAGCAATGACAGTCTAGTCCAGGGTTCCTTGGAGAAGTGGCTGATTCCAAGTCAGGGGCAGGAGAGTTCAAGGGGAGTCTAGGATATCTTTCACACCAGAAAGCAAAGAACCCAAGAGAATTATGGCAAAAGAATACAGGAGCCAGTTGGAAGGGGCTCCCATTGGTCGAAGATGGGTCAAGTTTGAACATCAAAAACAAAAATACTAATTAAGGCAATGGCTCAAATATATAAAAATATATTTATACACGTCAAATATATAAAAATATAAGTTCATGATATTAGAATGCATTAATTGGTCACCTTTGAAAATTGCTAGAGTATGAACTTATTATTCTGAATATTGACAAGGAGAAAAATTTCAAGCATTTATCCTGCTTTTACAGTACAGACTATTTCAGTAACCAAATCGTTGGTGAGAAAGAATTCTTGTGTTTTTTGGAGGGGGGGATTTTTTTTTTAATTTCATCATATTACAGGGGTACAATTGTTTAGGTTACATATATTGCCTTTGCCCCACCAGAGTCAAGTGTTTCCATCCCCCAGACAGTGCACACTGCACCCATCAGGTGTGTACATATCCACCCCTTCCACCCCCTCCCACCTGCTGAACACCCAATGAATGTTACTACTGTATGTGCACTTAAGTGTTGATCAGTTAATACCATAGAATTCTTATTTATATAATAATGCCAGGTTAGAAATCTAAGAATAACAATAACATTAGAAAAATTACATTTTATAAGCCCTAATGAAATAATATATTAAGGTAGTGATCATCAGTGGGTACTAAAACCATTAGGACAAAGGTCAATATAGGGTACTTTGTAATGGACACATCAGACTGAAACCACCACTCAGACTGGGTCAACCAGACTTTGTTTCTCCTGATATGATACAGCTGAAGTTATGCCAAAAATCTTAACCTTCTAGATCAGGGGTCAGCAAACATTTTCTAAAAGGCTAGTTAGTATTTTCATCTTTGCAGTCCACGTGGTCTCTGTCACAGCTACACAACTCTGCTATTGTAGCATGAAATTGGACAAAGAAGGTATATAATTGAATGAGCATGGTTGTGTCGTGTAAAATTTTATTTACAAAAACAAGAGGTGGGCCGGGTTTGGTTCATAGTTTGCTGAACCCTGCTCTAGACAGATGGTTCTCTTGTGTGATCTTTGGAACAGAAGCATCAGAATTACCTAGTAACTTGTTAGAAATGCAAATTTAGGGGCCTCACCCCAATTATTGAACCAGAAACTCTGGAAATAGAGCCCATCAATCTGTGTTTTCAAAAGCTTCCAGATGATTCTGAAGCATGCTAAAGTTTGAGAACCACTGCTCTAGGTCTATCCCAGTTTACCTGAAATATGGGGATAAAGAAACATGTTAAATGATACTACAAAGGATATAATAAGCCAAAATCAGAATGAGAAATTCTGCAGACTTAATGATTCTTACAAGTATATCAGTAGGGATTGGAGTGGATTGTATATTTTTACCAGCTGGCCTTCTCAAACTGAATGGATATAGGAGTTTGAGGGGCTTACTGTTCAGAGTACACATTTTTACTTGGCCGTCTTCCACCACCTCCATTTATAGTGTGGCACTTTGACCTAGCCTCCTCTGTGTCTCACGTCCCTACGTCTAAGCCTCTCTATATCAGTTTCTTCAGAGAATATATCTGTTGTCTCCCATGGGAATGCAGAAATGGAAATATTTAACTGCTGAGTTGGGTGTGGCATCCTGGATAGTTACTTATACAGACTTTGAAATCTTCCAGCTTTTAGTTCTTTATACTTCATTCCCACCCTCTGGAATTTCTGCTTTCTGAGCTTTTCTGTTGTTCTCTAGAGTGGATTCCATTTTTCCCATCAGTGTCCCTCTTTGCAAACATTTAGGTGTGTTCTTCTACTCTGCTAAATTATTTGCTAATCTATTTATTTCCACCTTTTTATATTGTGATTTGCTATTTTAGATGACACCTACCTTGTTTATTGAAAAAAGGGGAGCTTTGAGTTTCTAATCTTGGTATTCCTTTTATTTAGGGGTAGGTTTTCAAAAAGAGAGGGTGAAAAATTGAGATTCTTGTAATGGAAAGTCTGTTTCCCAATTTGATTTGATCATATAACTTTTTGGTATGTTGAACACTTTTTAATTTCCTGAGAAGCTAGTGTAGTCTATGGAAGACTATTTGGGAAATGTTCCTCACCTCCTCACCTTCTGTTTATGTCTTCTCACCCACTGCAGTCTGCATCTGCCTCCATCACCTCCTTCAAACTGCTCTCCCAAGGTCACCAAATACCCCTTTGTTGCTAAGTCCAATGGTCAGTTCTAACTCCAGCTGCATTTCATAGAGTTAACCACTTCCCTCTCTGAATTTCCTTCACCTTGTGGCTTCTTTGTTGCCTTAGTTTTATTTTCCCTCCGAACTAGGACCTGAGACAAGAATTTGGATACAAGTAGTTTATTTGCAAGGCCATATCTAAAAGCATCAGAGTGGAAAAGTAAGAAAGTGAAAGAAGGAAGGTCAGTGAAGTTGGTTAATAAGCTGGTTAAACGCTGTGGGCAACGGGGGCTCAGCTTTGCTGGGGACCCACGGAGAGACTATATAGAACACCTCACAGAGTTTTTCCCCTGAGGAGTAAGGAAGCTGAGGTGTTTATCCACCAATTCCTTGCTAAGGCTCATTTCTGGGGAGTGTTAATTCCCTGGTATTTTCATCCTGCCCATTGTGGGAGGTGAATATGCTCCCATGGCAAGGAATGCCCTCATACCAAAAAATACAGATGTTTGAAGGAAGAAACCAGCTGCATCTAAATAAATTGTTTGGAAAGCTTCATAATAGTAAGCTGAGAGAATAGGGGTGAGGCATCAATATTTGCTTCTCTTACCAATGCTTTTCTGATCATTCTTTCACTTTTTAGACTAGTCTTTCTCAATCTATTGTTGTTTTTCTTTTGCCTCTTAAATGTTGGTGGCCCAAAGGAAGGATCTATCCTTGTCCTTTGGCTCTTCTTGTTCTCCACCTTTTCTCTGGACAATCTCATCCTTGGATATGGCTTCAGCCACCACATATACTTCTAGATTTCCAGCCTTGTCCTCTCTCTTGGGCTAGACCCATAGAGTCTTTTATTAATTCATTCAATAATTATTTTTTCAACACCTACATTATGTGCTAAGCTTGATGGTGGGGATGTTATAGTGAGCTATACATATTCCTGGCCCTTGGAGTTTATATTCTTTATAAAAAGCTATGTAAACAAATAGATCAGTAATAAAGATTATGAGATATTATGGTCACTACTATAAAGTAAACTGAATCTTGTACTAGTGTCTGATTAGGAATGTCACTTTTGATAGATTAGCCAGGGAAGTTCTCTTTAAGTTATTGATCTTCCCTTCAGCATGAGGTTCAGCTAGCCATCTGAAGAACTGAAAAAGCCTTTCAGACAGAGAGCAGAAAGGAGCCAAGTGAAGTGCAGTGTGTTTAAAGAACAGAGAAGAAGCCAGTGAGAGTGGAGTGTGATAAGCAAAGGGGAAAGCAACATGAAATGAGATTGGAAAGTAGACAGCAATCAGGTCACCTGGGGCCTTGTCAAGGTTGGGTTCCTCAGGAGCAGACATTGAAATAGAGTTGGGGTAGAAGATATTCATTAGGTATCCTTGGAAAGGAAGAGGAAAGAAATAGGAGTGGACAGAGGACAAAGTTGAACTGTGTTGCAGGCCCAACAAAGCTTTAGCCAACTCAGTGGGAAGCTCTGGAGCAGGTATTGCCCATCAGAGTCTCCCTACATCTGGTTGAAATGGCCACGTCTTTACACCCCTGCCTGTCTCACTCAGACACCAGATGTGGGCTGCCCTAGGAAACCACTGGAAAGGCAGCTCTCTGCAGCCGAGGCACATGCTAAAGTTGTTGACAGCTGCAGGCTATCTGCTCACAGGACTCACTGCAGCTGGGAAGCAAGGCCTTCTGTAAAGAAGGCTGTCATCAGAGTATCTCCATATCTGCCAAAGGCAAGTTTGGGCTTTGTTCTAAGGACCCACTAAAGGGTTGTTAGTGGAATTGGCATGAAAGGTCACTCTGCTTGCTATGTGGACATGAAATCATAGATGACCGAGGAGACTGTCCCATTAGGAAACAATTATAGTCCAGGCAAGAGATGCTGTTGGCAATGGATGGAAAGGAATGCACAATTCAAGATACATTTTAGAGGAAGAATTGATAAAATTTAGGGTTAGGTAGATGTGTAGGAGGTAAAGGAAAATAGGAATAGTTTTAGTAAATGTACACAGTTGTATAAGGGAGACTGATTTAGCTACTGCTTGGCTGAAGTGCTTCTTCCCACCATGGGGACATCCCAGTAGCAACCTCCTCCTCCCTAGATTCTGCTCACTGGTATGCATTTGATATGTCATAGTGACTACTTTGAGAGTATGGTCATTAACTTTTTGGGGCAGCCAATTAGCTAGAAGGCCCCTCTTTATGTTCAAGATATGAGGCTTTGCTTTAGAGCATATCTTAGCATATGAGGAAAGGGAGACAAGATCCAGTTGAAACAAGGCAAAGCTGCTAGGGGTAAGAACACTGTAGTCAGGCAGCACTATACTGATGTACTGAGCCCAGCTGTATGCTGAGCCATGTGTATGGCTTGCTGAGAACTGTGCAAGTCAGTAATGAGTAGTAGAAAGAGAATATAGTGGAAGGAGAAACCTGTTTCAAGTGTAGGCTAATTGTGTGACCCTAAGTTAGCCCTCTGAGCCTCAGTGGTCTTTCGACATATTTAATTTAAAATGCCTGTTAGATATCCAAGTCTAATCAATTAGATAGTTGGATATATGATTCTGGAGCTTAGGGAGCAGTCAGGCCTGAAAGTATGACTTTCATACTCTTCAGCATATGTTTTTAAACTCATAGGATTAGAAATGATTACTCTGGGAGAGAGTGCAGAGGCTCTTCCACTCGCAATGGAATTACATCTTGATAAACCTATTGTAAGTTGAAAATATCATAGTCAAAAATGCATTTAATACACCTAACCTACCAAACATCATAGCTTAGCCCAGCCTGCCTTATACATACTCAGAGCACTTACATCAGCCTACAGCTGGGCAAAATCTCTGGTAACACTGTAAGGTATTGGTGGTTTACCCTCATGATCGTGCAGCTGACTGGAAGCTGTGGCTCAACGCCACTGCTGAGCATCATGAGAGACTATTGTGTGTCATATCGCTAGCCTGGGAAAAGATCAAACTTCTAATCAATATGGTTTCTGCTGAATACTTGTTGCTTTCACACCATCATAAAGTTGAAAAATCGTAAGTTGAATGAATCATCGTAAGTTGGAGACTGTATAGTAAGAGAGCCTAGAATTGAGTCCTGAAGCACTTCAGTGTTCAGCAGTTTGGCTAAGAAGGAGCTAACAGTTTGATACAAGATATTTGGATATTTTACAGAAATCTCAAATTTGGTATGTTTAAAACAGAGCTCCTCTTCTTTTTCTATATTTCCAACCATGGTTAATGGCATTATCTGTCATCACTCATTAGAAACAGGGATTGTCCAGATCTCCTTTTCCTGCATGTACTTGGTGACCAAGACCTTTCTCCTATTGAACAGCTTAACAATCTGTCTTTTCCTCTTTGTCTCACTATCATTGCCTTGGTTCCTGCCCTAATGATTTTCTCACTTGCATTTCTGCAGCATCTTATCTGATTTTTCTGTTACAGTCTTACCTTCCTCCAATCCAATTTTTACAGTTGCCAGAGTCATCTTTTTAAAAATATGGTATAAACATGTAAGTCTCCTGGTTGTGATTGCCAGATTTAGCAAATAAAAATACAGTGTACCCAGTTAGATTTGAATTTCAGATAAACAATGAATAATTGTAAGTGTAGGTATGTCTCAGACAATATTTACGACATAATACTGAAAAACTACTTATTGTTTATCTGAAATTCAAATTTAACTGAGCATCCTGTATTTTATCTAGAAATCCTGCTCTTTTAAGTCCAAAATGTTCCACCATTGCTTTCAGGATAAAATCTAAATATCCTAGCACTGCATTACAAGATTCAGCATGTTCTGATTCTTGCATACCATATGAACCACTTGTTCAGTGTCCTGAATTTGCTGTGCTGCCTTACTCCTCCATACCTCTGAACATGTGCTTACCTCCTCTAGAATGCCCACTCTGTTCTCAGTTCTCTGGTTAATTCCTATTGTTTGTTTAAGACTCAAGCATCACCTTCTCTAACCCCTCATTCCGCACTTTGTGGATAATAATTAGTACACCAGCTTTTCTTCTACATTTTCGTAACATTCGTTGCTTAATATTATCACAGAACTTATTTTGTACTTTAATTACTTTTAACCAATCTCTCTTCCCTAGATTGTGAGTTCTTTGAGCACAGGATAAAAGTTGTGGCTTTTAACTCTATCTTTGGTGTTTAGTGGGCTCTCAATTAATGTATGAATGAACCAATGAGTGAATGAATGGGAATGTAGGAAAGGACCCATAGCATTAACCATATTGCCATTGGCACATATGCAGCTCTTTCCTATCTTGACTCCTGGGTAAGTCTGCCTTAAAAGCTACCTCCTTTGCCTGTCCTCCTCTCTGTCCCCCAAGGAAGCGCCATAAGAATAGGCACCAGGTTTTGATCTTTGTATCCCTAGACCCTTAAATTGTAGGTGCTCAGTATGTAATTATTGTATGAATGAAAGAATGAAAAGACGCATCAATAAATGAGATCATGTTTCAGGGCCACAGCTCCTATTCTCCCCTGTATCAGGTCCTGGGGAGTGCAACTTCTGGCTGCATTTTTGATTCCCTAAGACAGGGTCCATAAAGCCTGAGCTGCATCTTCTTTAACTCTATGTCTCACCTTTTCTTGCCCAACTCTTTTCTCTCTCAGCCTAGGAGAAAAGAACTCTTTTCTCCCTTCAGCAGCTGGCATGTAACAGCTCAATGGATGATAGCAATCATTCACAGATGGAGCCTCCTCATTCCTCTGGGGCTCTTTCTTTTCTTCTCTCAGAGGCTACCATTGGAAAGCCATGGGGATGTGACATTACCTTTTCTCCCAGGGATTATGGTCTTTCCCTTTCTCACACAAGGGAGCAAGGTTTTCTTTGTCTCCCACTAGGGTAGTTCAATTAAATAAGAACTGAAGTTAAGTGACTCTAATTATTTTTTATTAATGTTTAACTGCTAAATTTCTTTTTCAATTAAATAATGTGTCTTTATGCTCAGGGGTCCCTTTTTTGCATATATATGAAAGTTCATTTATTTTATTAAAGGAAATACCACCTGCAAAACTATTAATGACTTGAGCTCTGTGATTAGTTCATTTTAGTGACATTTTGAGATTTAATAATTAATCTAGCCCAAGTTCAAAAAAGAAAACTCAATGCCAGAAATTCTTAGCCAGCAAAAAATATAAACAAATATTACAATTTTCCTCTCAAATAACAAGAACCATTGAGATCAACTTCTTGCAATTACAAATGTTGAGGAAAAAATGCAAGAGGAAAGTTCAAGAAAGCATGTCAAAACAACAAAACTCAATGTACGTTTTCATTATTGTAATTGATAAAAGGATGTTTGCGATAGATTTGAATGTGAATAAATTAAATATGACATTGATTTGGCAGAGACACAGTAGTGATTGGCAAGAACACATAGCAAGAGCAGCTTCTGCTAAAGCAAACTCGCTTGGCTGTTGTTTCATTCTAATAGATTTCTTAGCAACCCGGCACTATCATACTAACCTAAGCTCTGTTGTTTATTTACCCTTTTGGTTTCTACTCCTATCCAGGCAAGATTAAATTTATTTTTGATTACTAATCTAGGAGGTGTTGCCTTGGGTCTGAATACTGAATACCTTTTGGCGACCTATGCACCACCTCCTTTTTTTTCTTCTAACATAGACTGAAAAAGGGTGATCTAATAACTTACATTTCATCCTGGCAGTTCAACTTGTAGAACTATAAAATGTAGTTTAATTAAACAATTTGGCAATATTTTCAAGCTTAGACTTCACTATAGCATTTGCTAGGCCTGAATTATTTCTCAGCATGTTACAAAATTGACATTGTAAAAAGAATATTTAGCTCAGAATATTTTTGATACACCAAATTCCCATTATAATTTTGTTGAGGGTGAGGGCACTGTATGGTATATTCTGGGAGGCTACTCTCTGGGTGTAACCATCTTACAGTAAACAAATGTTACTGGTATGGGGTCCTGAAACACACTTCATGCCAAATTTCATTTATAATCTATTTCCTAAATCTGTTTGTATTCTTTTTTTTTTTTTTTTTTTTTTGAGACAGAGTCTCACTCTGTTACCTCGACTAGAGTGCTGTGGCATCAGCCTAGCTCACAGCAACCTCAAACTCCTGGGCTCAAGCCATCCTTCTGCCTCAGCCTCCCGAGTAGCTGGGACTACAGGCATGAGCCACCATGCCCGGCTAATTTTTTCTATTTTTGGTAGAGACCGGGTCTCACTCTTGCTCAGGCTGGTCTGGAACTCCTGAGCTCAAACTATCTACCCGCCTTGGCCTCCCAGAGTGCCAGGATTACAGACGTGAGCCACTGTGCCCGGCCTCTGTTTGTATTCTTGAAGAAAAAATTTTAATTGACTTAAAGGCAATGTACTTATACTTTAAAACTTTTAATATTCATTAAGATAAAAATTCATTAGAATGTATAGTTTAAAATATAGAAAGAAATTAACAGAGCTGTTAAGGTCAGACTTATCCTATATATAGTACATGCCTGGTAAGAATGTATGGATTTGGGAGAATGTATTTAGCAATTTAAATATTTTAGAAAGTTGCTCTGTTTCTCTAAAACAAAAAGTTTTATTATTAATATGTCTTTATCTTATGTGCACTTTAAAAGTATATATCAGCTCCAGTAGATAGTAAAGATATATTTACTGCTAATTTATAATTTTAAATGATAACTTTTTATAAATTCAGGTTTCTATTTTTCATATGTAATATAACTTGAACTTTATAAAATAAGCCATGGTTCTGTTCCCATAGAAGTCTAAAAAAGAACCCAGTGACATGGACATAAGACTGACTCCTGAGTCTTGCTCTTGAATATAGTAAACTTTCTAACAATGAAGCACTGTTGAATTTATTTCAGACTACATTTAGCATGTGTTTTGAACTTAAGTTTGAACATAGTTACATATGATATACTTGGAATTCACAAGTACTTGAAGCTAAGTGGAAACCATTTATAAATACTAAACTTCAGAGAAGCATGTAGCCAGAACATTAAAGAAATGAGGTATGATATATATACATATATATAGGTATGTGTGTTTGTGGTGAATATATATGTATGTGTATGTATTCAACCTGCCTTTTTTTCTAGCTGCATTCACTTTTAAAGCAAACTTTATAATTCCCTAATAAAGGGCTGAGCAGTAGCTCTATTCTATTTCCATGTCTATCAATATAAAAATTATTCAAATACTTCTGAAGTCTACTATATAGAATTTTATATTTAACATGAATTTCACACTATCATATATGTGTATGTATAAAGTATTACTGAAACATTCCTTGATAGAAGAATTCTCAGTTGGCTAGGTTGAGTGTGTTTTTTTAATTTTTTTTCTTTTTTTAAATTTTAGAGTATTGTGGGAGTACAAACATTTTGGTTACATATATTACCTTTGCATTGCCAAGCCAGAGCTACAAGCATGCCCACCCCCGACTAAAGATAGGTTGAGTGTTTTAAACAGAAAAATTGTGTTAGGAGATGGAGATCTTGAATGATATCATGAAACCAGGAATTCATTTTTATTTTTACACACATCACACACAAAACAAAAAAAATACTAGTGACATTTTACATACCTTAAATTAGTAAAAATGGGTAATTTATAATTTGTATTTACCTTTAGGTATATGTATAATAATAAATAATATTTCTAAAATGTTTTTGTCTGTATGCCTAGATATACATCTAAATATTCAATTCCATTTAATAGTATGGACTCAGGCTGGGAGTGGTGGCCTGTAATCCTGGCACTCTGGGAGGCCAAGGCGGGTGGATTGCTCAAGGTCAGGAGTTCGAGGCCAGCATGAGCAAGAGCGAGACCCTGTCTCTACTAAAAATAGAAATAAATTAATTGGCCAACTAAAAATATATAGAAAAAATTGGCCGGGCATGGTGGCGCATCCCTGTAGTCCCAGCTACTTGGGAGGCTGAGGCAGGAGGATTGCTTGAGCCCAGGAGTTTGAGGTTGCTGTGAGCTAGGCTGACACCATGGCACTCTAGCTGGGGCAACAGAGTAAGACTCTGTCTCAAAAAAAAAAAAAAAGAAACTCAGTCTCACCTCCAATAAATGCCACATATCTTATATTTCTCTTTTGAATTATCTTTCAGGTGCTATACAATAAAATCTTTGTAATTCAAACTATATAAACTAAGTAAACAGCAGCTAAATATGTAAAATGTCTGAATAACTATATTACAATTCCATAACCTACACAAACATTTTTTTTTTTGTCCAAGCAAACCATCCCCAAGTATCCTGTTCTTCCTATAGTACAGTTTAAAGTTTATAAGGCCACTAATCTTTTTGGATTATACACTGTGATATACAACTTGAAGAGTTACTGCATTCCATTTGGGGAATAATAAGCGCTCACGTAATCAATAAAAATCAATAAATATTTAAGGAGTGGCTAGAGAAGAACATGTCTGCTTCAAGATTACCAAATGGATTAACGCTAGAATGAGTACAATGAACAAAATGATGCTTAAAAATATGTGGTATATAAATCTTTACAAACAAATGAGAAAATAATTCTGAGTTCACAAATGAATATATCACCCCAAATAATCACTACCATCATATCTAGCCAAAAATAAAACTGCTAAAACACAGAATGCACCTAGCACATTTACTTTATACACTAACAATTAACTGAATAATATTATGTAACAAAATTACACTTCACAGAGAAGTAATATTATATTGATAATGGTAAATCACAACGAAAAAGTTCTAAAGATTATAGTGTCAGACTTTCTGGGAGGAAAAAACTGCAACTCAAAATGATGCAAATCACCTGGCATGGAAAAAATACTACATTATTTACATATTTACCTGCACAGCAAGAGAAGCTGCATTGTCAGAAAGCAAAATTTGCTCCCCTGTGGAAATACAATGAAAGGTCTCAGTCAAAAGTGTAACGGGTAAAAAAGTAAAATATTTTTATTTTAACAAATGAGTTCTCTCTTTGAAAAAGAAAGGTATAGACTACCACTAAAGTAATTATAAAGTTCTATATCAATGCTATTGTGTAACTACAATTTTGACTAAATGATTATAGTGTGTAAATAATGGTAAGATAAGACTATTTCTTCTAAGACTAGTTAATCATTTATTGCATTTTATCAGCAATATGTAATTAAAATCACTCATTTAAAATCAAATCATTTTTTAAGTTTTTAAGAAATATTCCTCTTCTTTTCACTAAAATTAAGTAAAATAGTATGTGCTCAAACCTCTCTAGTTAAAAGTAAAAGCATTCACAATCATATAAAACCAGCTTGCAGTTAATATTGCACTGTGTGTCTAGGTCTGTCACACAAAAGAAAAATGACAAGTTCTCTGCAATAAAAATTCCATGCTTAGAAGACTAGGGCTGCTGCCTATTAGTCTTCATTACTTTGCAGTCTTCTGACAACTGTAGCAGGCTGCTGAGCCCCAAATGGGGTCCATAATGTGATCTGATGATATATGAAGAGCTGCTAAAGGGAGCCTGAACCATCCTAGCCTATACATTTTAACAGTTCCTTTTTACTGAGAGCCCACTTTACCACAGGACTTCAAAAATCTGCTGTCTCAGCTATTGGTGCAGTAAATCTGCCAACTGCTCCTGCAACCACATCATTTTACACTGCCTACAGCGCCAGTATAATGAGTCAATAATAAACTAAGCCTTATAGGCCATGAATAGTTGGTTTACACTGGCAGATACAAGTTTAGGTAAAACCTTCTAGACAAATTATACAAGGGAATCTCTTCTTTAGGTTTTATGTTCTCTTTGCAGTAAATTATATTACTGAGGGATTGTTTGATAACACATATATTTTGATACAAAGCCATGTTAATTGTGAACAAGAACCTACCTTTCAGTTGCTGGTATAATGTAGCATTTTCAGGCCAAGGTTCTGTAGCTGCAAAAACAAGGCATGATATTTAGGCACACAGGGCAAAACATATCAATAACCAACCAAACTGATAAGGATGTACATTTGCCTAGCTAGAGCATTTACAGTCAATAGCTAAGGTTACCTTAAATATGGCAACCAATCACACCATGTTAGATTCTATGGTAACCTGTGTAAGCAGATTAGATAACTTGCTGTAAATGCATGTTTGGTTTATTGTTCGGTGATAGTTTGTATTTTATGTTTTTTATGTTGTTTATAGGGGGAAGGTATCTTGCCCAGTCAAAAATGAGAATTTAAAAATAAAGCAGCCTATATATTACAATTCCTTTAGCCTCCTTCAAACACAGATGTCCAAAATAATATTTGTACATATAAAAAAATATTGTTTCGTTCACACAAAAAGATAGTGAAACAATATTTATATTTTACTGTAAACTCTCAACAAAGTAAAACTTCTAACAGATATAATGAAAGAATCAAATATATCTATATCAAGCTGTCCATCTTTCTTTATAGGCTGATAGAATTTAAAAATACAGAAGAATACTACTGTATTCTAGAACATTTCATTGCTTTGAGCCTACCACCACCACCGCCACCAAAAACAAAGCAAAGTAGCATGACGAAGCATTAAGCACCTAAGAGGTAAAATAAAGCTAGTAACCCTAATCTTAGGCCTGACGTGAAGCTTGACCTTGACCCTTAATCTCTCATCTAGACAAAACTCCAGCTACAGAGAGAATACAAGCAACCTACCAGTGCTTGAGAAAAGCACTAGATTTGAATTCTGTCTAATCAATTGCACTTAAGAAGCAATGGCTCCACTGATACAATATACAAGATATCAGGATATCATTTTTTGGATTCTTCTTTGTAAAAGCCATAAAACATCAGAATCACCAGTTCTAATAGAGTAACTACATTTGCTATCAGCAAGAAAGTAAATTAGACATACGAGATTTGATAATAATTGGTATTGGTGCTTTTTATTGTGTTTATACTAGTCCAGTCTCTGTAACATAGCAGTAAATAATTTTTAATACATAATTTTGGTTGTTTTTTAAAATAAATTTATATATGTGAAACATTTTTTTCTTAAGATTGACCATTTAAAATGCACTAAAACAGTGCCTGCGCTGGGGAAGATGAACCCACTAATTTGCTTTTGCTATAGAATAAAAAGAAAAACACAATCGTATTATTATGAATTACAAAGGCTACTTTTGGTTTGATTTGGTTTTAGCTACACAAACTTATACTTAGGGATAATACCATGAAATCACCAACTAAGTAACGAACCACACAGTTTTGTATGCTGTTACTTACAATATTACACATATAAATACAGGCTACTTAATTTCAACACACATTCCAAAAAGGCAATGAAACAAAATATTATATTTTACTGTAAACTTTTTAACAAGTAAAATTTCAATAAGAACCCAATTAACCTGTATAACACAGTTTTTAAAATAAAAGTCAGGGGAACAAAAACAAGCTGATATCAGCAAATTACTCAAAAATAACCTTTTAGCATAAATTGTATGGTCAGCACACCTACGCTGTTTACATCTATACTAGAAACAATACAATGAGGTTCATTTGTTATAAGATCCTAAATCATCAAAGATTCAATTATATGCATTATATTAATCTTATTAAAGCAATAAAGGATAGGAGCAAAATTCACAAAAATTTCAAAGAATAAATATTGAAACTCAGTTCCTTGAGGGCACAGACGTGTCATATGCAGCTGTGAATCCCACACTGTACCATGTCTTGCATATAGTTGGTGTTCATTAATTGTATGTGGAAAGAAAGAAAAGGGATATGTGATTAAACCTATCACCTCACTCCCTAAACATTCTGGCTAATCAAAGACTTACTAAACTTAATATTATCATCTCTGTGGAGGTAACAGGATGTTCTAATTAAATATTCTGGTAATTTTAACTTTTGGTTAGCTATTTTGTGTACATACTAGACATGCATTACAATTTTTAAAATAATGGAATAATGTGCACTGAGCATTAAATATATGTTGAATACAATTTAAGTGTTCTCTGATAAATCACAAGCTATTTCACTACTCTGTAATATAACAGAGTTCTTATATGAACAGCAATTTATGTATTCAATAATTTCAGTTAAAAATTAATTCATCATCACCCCCATGGATTCATTCTCCAGATCTAATCCAACAGGCTACACTGCAAGTAATAGAAATGTTGCAACATATCACCCGACTGAAATAAGGCTAAAGAAGTTGCCTATAAATACCAAAAGCTCTGTTATTAAGAGCCTAAAGCTGGAAACTGGGCTGAAAAGGGCAAATGTTTTGCTTAATCCAAGATATAAACTATATTTCAACTCAGAATTATTAAAAATAAATTCTCAGACAGTAACTCTACCAAAACATCTGGTGTTTTCTTCACAAATATAACCTATGATTAACAAAGAGAAGGCAAGTAGACTGATTTAAACCTATACAGCCATGTTATTTTAGCAGCTAGGAAATGCAGTCCATTGTGGGTCTATGGAAAAGAAATGGTAGGGTATGCTGCCTATCTTATTCATGAGCGGCTCAGAGTACACAAATATCACTGATTTAAGTGCATTGTCTATGTGATCTAGCTCAAATAATACATTTAAAGCATGACATGGGAGAAAAAATCGCTATTGTTATTCCATGAGAATGCCAAAAGTAAAAATTTGGCTGGGCTCAGTGACTCACACCTGTAATTCCAGCACTTTGGTAGGCTGAGGTGGGACGACTGCTTGAGGCCAGTTCAAGACCAACTTAAGCAAGAGTAAGACCCTGTCTCCACAAAAAATAGAAAAATTAGCCAGGTGTGGTGGTACACATTTGTGGTCCCAGGTACTAGAAGGCTGAAGCAGGATTGCTTGAGCCCAGGAGTTTTGAGACTACAGTGAATTATGATCATGCCACCGCACTTTGTGGGGGGCGGGAGGCGGAAGCAGAGGGTAGACGACAGAGACCCTGTCTCAAAATTTAAAAAAAAATACCAAATGTAAAACTCCTAAATTGGGTGGCATGGCAGTGGATCTACAAATCAACCATTCAGGTATCTTTCTAGGAAATGAGCTCTATAACTGTCTTCACAAGTAAATTCATGAATCATGAACATTATTATCCACACAAATAATACAAAGCCTATTTCTTAGTTTGGGTATTATTAATTAAAGCTCTTTATTGAGAATACCTATTTTGTTAAAGACGAAGTCCAAAAAGACAACTTCTTCCCCACTCCTATCTTTCCCAAGGTCAGGCAAATCAATACCCACCCCTTGCTCCTCACCATGTACAGAAGAGAGGGAGATTAAAAATTTTAAGTCATGGTGCTGACAATACACATTTTATAAACCTAGCATTTAAAAAGAAAAATCCTTTTAAAACAATAATAAAATATTTTTGTCTTTTGCTAGTTTTTCTTCTGCTCACCTGAAATGTGAGATAGATAGACCATGATCCACTCCAACAGTAAATAAAATTTCATGACTCACCTACTTTTCCTATTTTCAGTTTCTACCACCAAAAGCCCTCCCTGCCATTTTAAATAAGCCTTAAGAAAGGGCCAGCCTTAGAATAAATACAGTAGGTGAGAGTAAAAGTTTATGAAAAGGAAGTTGCTAAGAAACAGAGGTTGAGGAAGAAAGCTGTCCAATGTTATCAAGCTGCAAGTTACTACTGGTATTATCAGCACATCAAAAGTAAACTTTATGCTTAAGACACATTAATAGTTATGTGTACCCCTTGGAATAAAGACCAGAATCCTCAACATGGCCTACAGGACTCCATTTGGCCTTTCAAGTTACCCACTCTACCTCTCTCATCATGTATACACAAACACCCCACTCCCTGCAGTCCAGCCACACTAGCCTTCATCCAGTTTCTGAATGTACCACCTTCCTTCCTGCCCTGAGACTCATTTGTGCTGTTTTCTCTGCCTGAAACAATCTTCCCCTCCTATTGTGTAGTCACATCTTAGCTCAAACATCACTTCCACATGTAGAGGCAGGTTCATGGGCTTGTAACCTGTACGGGTGCACTGGGCTGGCACTTAGAAGGGCCCCATGGTTGGTTTAATGTTCCTCTGTCTCAGTCTTGAAAGTCTTAATTTTTGCACAAAGGGCCTTGCATTTTCATTTTACACTGGGCCCTACAAATTTTGTAACTGGTTATATCCCCAGAGAAGTCTTCACTGACCTCCCCAAATAGTTCAAATACTCCCTTTGCAGGCTTACAGCATGTACACCTCTTTATACCACTGATCATAGTCAGTATTTTTATTATATCAATTTAAGTAACTATTTGATTTTGTCTCCCTCGCTAGAAAATAAACACCATGAATCCAGCATTCATGTACGATTTTTGCTTACCACTTCATTCCTAGAACCTACCACATAACAGGCAAGCAATAAATGTTGGCCGAATAAACTTTTGTTTTTATTATTATCACCATCATTACTATTGTTATTGTACCATTTAGGCTAAGAATGCAGCAGGGAAGATAAGGAAAAAACGCTGCATGGCAAAACATGAAAAATAAACTTTACCCAGATGACTTCAATACTACAACCAACAACACAACTCTAAAATGTTAAACAGCTGCCTAAAAATAACTGGAACTTGGAATTTTTTTAACCCTTTCTACTTTCTTTTTTAGTTTATATTAGCTCAGCAATTAACAACTATATGATTTCTATAATTATGTGGGCCTGCACGTTGAAGTATTTTATTGACGAGGACATGAAATTTTTAACAATGGTGATCCTTGGGTTAGAGTCATAGGTTAGAGTCATAGGTTAGAGTCAAAGGGGAATAGTGAGATGGCTTCTGAAATAGTTGAGAGCCTTAACTATGAGCCTTAGGAGTAGTACAGCAGTAACATCTGATGAAAACTATATATTTAATATAAAACATCTTATAGAAAGAGATTTTCAGTTTTAGGGTTAGCGCATATTGAAGAAATGCATAGGTAATTTAAATACTTTCTTCCTGTACCTCAAAGGATTATCTTGCATACTATGGAGGGCATGTACCCCACCTTACATTAGACAACACTGCTCCATATAAATAACTACTTACTTGAAGTTTTAGCATGGAACCCAGACATTCACGTATTCTTGAAAAGTCTTCCTCTCACCTGGTGAAATCACCTTTTTTAATGAAAGAAAAAGCTTGGGAAGGCACATGAATGAATTAGTGAGGAGGATGGTAATCATTGCTTGCCTGCCTACCTATTACCTAACAAGGCTCTTATATCCAACCAGAGTACTTCTAATTTCCCCCATATACTTCATACTTTCCTATCTTCATAACTGTGCTCAAATTGTTCCCCTCAGTCCAGAATATTCCTTCACTGCCACATACCTAAATCCTACATCTTTTTTAAGACCAAGTTTAAATGCTACCTCTATCAAGAAGGCTTTTATAACTAAACAAATCTAATTTCTCCTTTATCTATATTGTCTAAAACAGTATGTACTTGTCTTATGTCACATATTATTTTTCTCTTCTATTACATTGTTATGTCAATATCTTATCTCTCTTTCTAGGAGGTAAGTTCCTAGAATGTGAAAAATTCTTAGGTCCTGAGATTATTTATTAAAATCTTGGCTTCTCAATTGCTCTAAACTGAAGATGGCTTTTACAATAATATGCCAAAATATGAAATTTGAATTAATCAAGATTTAAATGTTTTGTCTAATTATCATTTAAAAGTATTGACAATATCTTTATTACAAGAGTTCCAAATTAAAACCATCCACCTTTCAGAAATTAATTCTTTCATGATAAAACTACTGTATCATTTTCGTACCAAAGCAGTAACTTACTCTAAGGTACTCTTAGTGACCCCCATTAATTCACTCTTTAAAATTAGAATTACTATTCTAATAGTATCCCCTAACAAAAGATATATTAAATTTTTATCATTTTTATAAAGAAATAGTTTATCTATTTTATAGATATAAAGAATACCTAGAAATAAAGCAAATATCATAGCACTTCGTAACTAAGGGAATGCCTAATTACTGTTATTAAAACTCCAGTTAGACCAGGCATGGTGGCTCACAACTGTAATCCCAGCACTTTGGGAGGTTGAGGCAGGAGGATCACTTGAGGCCAGGAGTTCTCACTTGAGGCCAGGAGTTCAAGACCAGCCTGGACAACATAGTGAGACTGCGTCCCTATAAAAAATAAAAAAATTAACTGGGTGGGATGGCGCATGCCTGTGGTGCTAACTACTAGGAAGGCTAAGCCGGAGGATTACTCAAGCCCAGGATACCAGTAAGCTGTTACCACGACACTGTACTCCAGCATGGATGACAGAGCAAGACCACTGTCTCTAAACAAAAAAAAAAGTCCCATTTAGTCCTTTACCTACTTTCCAATTTTGCCCAGGCCCTGATTATTTTACGTTTAGTGT